>PVLC010002361.1:0-116619 GCA_004027655.1 Graphiurus murinus | reverse complement strand
AGCCGGGCGTGGTGGCGCACGCTTGTAATCCCAGCATTCGGGAGGCTGAGACTGGAGGATCCGGGTTCGAGGCCAGCCTCAGCTATCTAGTGAGGCACTCCGCAACTTAGTGAGACTCGGTTTCAAAATAAAGAATAAAAAAAATAGGGCTGGGGGTATAGCTCGGAGGTAGAATGCCCCTGAGTTCAATCCCCAGTACCGCAAAAAAAAAAAAAAAAAAAAAAAAAAAAAAAAAAAAAAAAAAAAAAAAAGAAACTGAAGATTTTAGGAAAGTTGATAAATTCCATGATAAGTTATGACCACAGTATTAGGAGAAGAGGGGCATCTAATACAAGTCCTACAGCATGGACTTAGGAGAGATAGCAGAGAAGTTTTCTGTGAGGAGACCATCACTTAGGTGAGATTTAGAGAATAAAATATTTTCCAAGTAAGTGGAGGAACCCCAAGGGATGTAAATCATTGCAGAGGGAGAGGGCATGTGGGCAAAGGAGTGGTGTTTGGAAGAAGCACGGGTGGACTCAAAGCAGCAAGAGGCTGACACAGGTGGAGCTTCCCCAGGAGCAGGAAGAGGGGAGCAGGGCTCCCACACTGAAAGCTGTGTGCCTGCAGGATCCTACTGGTCAGTGAGTTTGAATAAGATGTATCCATGGCCCTTGTGCACAGGTCACATGATGACCTTTATTGACTATTTACCATGGAGTAGGCCAGAAGTTACAGTTTGAAGTTACTACCCCAAATGAGGAGATGGTAAATATAAATCCAAAAGACACTACATACAATACACAGAGGACTGTAAAATGTCTTGCAAAAGATGAATAATTAATAAAGCCAAAGCAAAAACAAAATTCTCCTTTGATGTGTAACCACTTTTCCTTCTGCAAGATAGCTAGTCTTTAATTTCTATAGAAAGGATATACTGATGATTTCAACAATCTATAATTATTTAAGTTCATTTGAATGCTATCAAATAAATTGTTTGGACATTAATTCAAAGTACTTTTAAAAATAGGTTTTAACATAAACTTTGCATTTCCACTTTCTAAATTTTGTTTAGATTGTTTTCTAAACTTTGGTGGAAGTAGTATTAAGTAATTAGGTTACATTATGTTCATATAATGTAATCCAAGAAATACAGAAATGCCAAAATTAAGGCTGAGACCGGAGGATCTGGGTTCTCGACCAGCCTCAGCTACCTAGTGAGCACTCCACAACTTAGTGAGACCCACTTTCAAAATAAAGAATAAAAAATAGGGCTGGGGGTATAGCTCGAAGGTAGAATGCTCCTGAGTTCAATCCCCCCAGTACCAAAAAAAAAAAAAAAAAAAAGCCAAAATTACAAAAGAATATGTCAGAAAAAAATGTAAGAAATGAGGAACTATTTTCATGGAATATTTTTATCATACTAGATGTTTATACTAATCATGAAACAGCATGATGACTGGCATTTTGTAAGTAAAATTTAGGAAGCTGAGAGATGAGTTATAAACCACAGCAAACGTATCACGCACAGAGTATGAATAAACATATTTCAACTAAGAAAACTGCAAATCATCATAAAAAACTGGCGATCAAAAATGTTCTCTGTAGTATTTCAACATTTTGAAATTTTTTGATACATTATTCCTGTCCTATAAATAGTCTGTTTTGGAAAATGTTCCCTAAACACTGTCACAAAGAACATGATTTATGCACTTGCTAGGTGAAGTGTCTATATACGTCAGCTAGACCAAATTTGTTGATCATGCTGCTTAAATCTTCCATATTGTTACTGAATTTTTTATTGCTTTGTCAATTAAGTATTGAAAGTGTTTGTTAGAATCCTTAACTATGATATGAATTTGTCTATGGCTCTTTTTTGTTCTACTTTTCTTCATATATTTTGATAATGTTAACAATTTCACAAATTTAATGATTGTTTTGTCTCTTGTAGAATTACGACCTTTTTATTTTGAATTAATCTCTTTTCCAAGATTATTTATTTCTATAAGGCCTAATATAAAGTAGATATTCACTAATAAATGATTAATAAACATTAATATTAATATAATTGTTGTTAATAAATAATTATTATACTAACTTATCCATGTTGGGCTTATTTCAGTGTTTGCATGTCGTAACACTTTCAGTTCTTTTAATTTCAAGCTATCTAGGATATATTTCAAGTGCATCTCTTTAAGCAACATAGGTCTTATTCAATCTGATAATCTTTGATTTTTAATTGGAGTATTTATTTCATCTAACTTTACTATAATTTTTAATAGAGTTGCATTTAAATCTACTATTTTGCCATTCTATTTGCCCTGTATTTTTAAAAAATCAAGGTTTAAATTTGGATTTAAATTTTAGGTTTAAGAAATATTTGTGTGAGTAGTACAGAAGTTCATGCATCAGACATTTTTCAGTGTGCACTATTGTGGACAGGTTATACAATTGTAGTCCATTTGTCAAAACTAAGAAATTAACATTGGCATATTGCTATTTATTAAACTCTAGTCTCTATTAAGATTTCACCAATTTTCTATTAATGTCCTTTTCTTATTCTAGGATCTAACCCAACATGCACACTGGATTTATCCCTCATGTCTCCTTTGTCTGCTCTGATCTATAATGGTTTATTGATACTCTTTTGTTCTCTCTGACCTTAACAATTTTGAAGAGTATGTGTTGGGTATTTTGTAGTATGTCCCTCAACTTAGATTTTTATGATGTTTTCTCATAATATATGTGGAATCTGGATTATGTGGGAGGATATTAAAGAAGTTGAATTGCCTTTCCCATCATACTGTATCAGGAGGCGCATCCTATTCATTTACATGACTTGGTTGGTAATACTAATTGTGATCACTTGGTTGAGATTGTGCCTGATGAGTTTCTCCACTCTAATGGCCTAATTTGCCCTTTTTCTTAATCTCTTTTTTAGAAGCAAATCACCACGCCAAGCCCACATTGATGTGGGTAGGGGAATTAAGCCTCACCTTCAGGATGGGAAAGACTATACTTATATTATTAGGAATTCTTCTATATGGAAGATTTGTCCATTCTTCCCTGTCTCATTTCCTTTTTTGTTGTTGTTGTTGTTCTGCTATTCCCTTATTTCTGCCTTCTTTGGTATTAGTGTGGGGGGGGGAGAGGCGGGGGGGAGGGCATTGGAGGTTGAACCCAGACGGATTCTACCTCTGAGCTACACTCCCAGCATTGCTGAGGCTGTCTCCAATCCTGAGATCCTCTTGTCTCAGCCTCCCAAGCGCTGGGATAACAGGGATGACAGGGGTGTACCACCATGCCTGGCTCTTCTTTTGTATTATTGAGATATTTCCTTTTCTTCCATTCCATCTACTATCCTACCTTCCAGAATTTTAAGTCCTAAATTTTGCATTTTCCTTTTTAAGGTTGCCCTAGAAATTACAAGGTTATTGATCCATTACAATATCCCTTAGTTCAGTATTTTCTCTAACAATTGAAGAAACACATTTTATTCTAAATCCACTTATATCCTTACATTATTTATTTTGCTTATAGAATGTTCCTAGCTACACAGGGTGTGTGTGTGTGTGTGTGTGTGTGTGTGTGTGTGTGTGTGTGTGTGTGTTTCTAGAGATTGAACTCCCTGGGACATTCTACCCCCAAGCTATATATCCAGTCCTATTTTATTTATTTTTTATTTGGAAATGAAATATTGATAAGTTGCTGAGAGTCTTGCTAAGTTGTTGAGGCTGGATTGGAAACTTCAGTGTCCCAAGTACTGAGATTGCAGGTGTGTGCCACCATACTCAGCTGCATGCCATTACTATTGCTGCTATTTTAAATAGCACATTTTTTTGGGGGGGGGGAGGGAGTTTCTTAGGTAGTATCTACTTTTTCACCTCTTAAAAATAGAAATATGAAAAGGGAAAGAACTGGATAATTGTCTGAAAAAAGCATACCAAAGTATTTAATAGGAGCCCTTGTTAAAATATTTATGAAAATTAAGAAGTATGCAAAGAACTACTTTATATAAGAAACGGATCAGCATTAACACAGCAATATTTATGTAAAACTGTAATTAATAATCAAAGCAGTTGGGGGAAGGTAGTGTGTACGTAGTGAATTTCTACGTAGTGAATTTCTTGAGTAAGGAGCACTCAAGGAAATTGCCAGCCAGAATTAGGCAGAGTTAGATATACTCTACAGAAATGGAGAAGAATAAAATAAAAGGCAAGCATGTTGTTTTTCAGTAAAACTTTTATTTTCATATAATTTGTAAAAAATGTAACAGTAACTTCTGTTTCAAGACAAAGAGAAACATTTCATATTGAATATTTAAAAAGGCACTATGCCTTACAAATAAGACATAAAATGTCCAAAGGAAGCTTCAACATATCAATGTTGACCATATAATATAACCGAATTTGAATAAATAACAACTGACTTTTAAAACAACAAGTACAAAAATAGATGTGTACACACTTTCCTTTACTCTAATATGGATCACACTGTCCATCCAACTGGTTAGTTCCTAACCATCAGCCCCTTCTATTATAGTGGCTGACACTTGTTTTCCAATAAATACTTAATAAAATCAGACATCTTAAACTCATCACCTTCAAATTAAATAATAATCTGAGTTTAACAAACACATTCACATCTTCAAACTTAATATAAATACTAAAATATAAGCTTTGAAGAATAAATATATAAATAAATAGAACTCTCATAAGAAATAGTGAAACACATTAAGCCTTTTCCAGATGTCTCCAGAGCTGGCGGTTCTTTCAGATTTAGCTTGTCTCTGATCAGGAACCTCACTGCTGGAGCCACCAGGAAGTTTCATACTTCACTCCAGGGGGGTAGGTGCTGCCCTGTGAAGGAAAAGGGCTTAGTGTTACAGGTGCTGAGGTCCCTGGTCGTTGAGGGTGGGGGGATTTCTGCATGCAGTCTCTCACCCACCCTGCACCCAGTGAAGGTCTGACTGTGCCCACTGCACTGTATAGCATAGAACTTGGGCTCCTGAATAATTTCATTGAACAAAAACTGGACTGTGAAATGCACTATATTATTGGCTTGAAAGAGGCAAAATGTACTGTTCACTATTAAGAACTTACACACCAGACCTCACTTAAGCCTTGTGAAATTGCTTCTTTTATCTAGCTCTTTGTGCTACCGCTCAAAGAGATTACATAATGTTCACAGGGATTCTAGCCTTGAACTCCAGGGAATCTCACTGCAAAATTGCTGTTCTTCACCAGGAATACTTAAAGGCATACCTTGCCCCAAATCAGAGGTTTCACTATTCAGGTCTCCAATCCATGAGGTACTGAGGTAAACTTTTGTTACCCAATAGTTAGGAGAGATTTTAGCATCAATGGCCAGTTCTACTTAGTCTTTTAGGAGCACACATTTATCTGCACTCATTTGAATAGGGAGGGGCTTAGGCTTGGAGATGGAGGGCATTGGAATAATGATTTTAATGGCCAATATAATTGTGAAAATCTCTAGCAGTTCAGCTCATCCTGGGTTTCCCTGATTTTTTTCCCTGAATTTTCAGTGCGTCTGACCGATATGTCCAGTCACATAGAAACCATAACTCACCTGTTCAGCAACTTGTTGACGAATCTCTTAACCACCGGCGCTTCAGGGTTGAGACAAGCTTCCTGACCATTCTTCAGGGTGGCTCTGCAGAGACAAGGGAGGAGTCACGTGAGCAGGAGGTCAGGCTGGGCAGCTGGTAGGGGCAGCGGGAGGGTCGGGGCGACCCCAGCGGTGACAGCAACAGCCGCGATGGCCACTGCAGCGGCGCCAGGCGGGACTTACATGACTTCGGTCTGGGCGCAGTGGGGGCCCGGAGGCGTCACCTTCACGCTCTGGATGTTCCTGAGGTGAATTCCTTGCACGGTCTGCAAGCACTGGCAGCGCAGTTCAGAGACCACGGGCGCCCCTGGAGGGTGGGCGTGGGGAGAGACTGGGTTAGCGGGGCTCTTGGCATGGGCGCCCCCTCCCGGATCCGCGTTCCTCCGAGGACCCCAGGGCTCGGGTGGTACCTGCGGCTGGCCGGCGGGCGGCCCCCAAGAGCAGCAGCAGCAGCAGCGCGGCGCGGAGGAGTTGAGGGGCCATGGTGCTCTGCGAGGGTGGCGGTGGAGTCTGGAGTGCTGGTGGCGAGGGCTGCGATCTGGGCTCTGTGACTCCCCAAGATCCGCGAGCCCCTTTTATGCATGGCTGGCGGGAAAGGTTGGAACTCCGAGCAGGGAAATTCCCGGAGCTGCGGGTGTTTCCCCAGGTCCGGAAGGAAGGCGCGCCCGCCTCTGGGTGGGGTGGGGTGGGGAACACCGTTGCCGCCCGCCTCTCCCTCCTGCCTGGCTCCCGGGATTCTAGGGGGTGGACTCTGTGCCCCGAACCCCCAAAGGGGCAGTGAGGGGCCGGCTGAGCTGGAGGAACCGCCCGGGAGGGGACCGTGGGCGTCCAGGACCCCAGTACGCACGGCGAGGTGGGTCAGACCCCTTATGTCCCTGTAGAGTCTGTGCCACATTTTATTTATTTTTTTTCGGTACTGGGGATTGAACCCAGGGGTATTCTACCTCCGAGCTACACCCCAACCCTATTTTTTTAATTCTTTATTTTGAGACAGAGTCTAAGTTGTGGAGTGCCTCACTAGGTAGATGAGGCTGGCCGCGACACCGGATCCTCCAGTCTCAGCCTCTCAAATGCTCGGATTACAAGTGTGCGCCACCACGCCCGGGCTTCACATTCTTAACAAAGTTAATTCAGTTGGGATTGCATACTTACAGGAGAATGGCCGCCTTGTCTATCTTCTGTGAGTTTTGCAGATTCCATTAATCTCTGAAACAAACACATTCTTTAAAAATGCATTTGTCATCTCAGACTACACATTACACGTCTTTTTCCTGGTGTTTTGTGATCTCAAATAAATCACATTTATACTCTGTTTTTTTTCTGCAGCAGGGCATGGGGAGGGAGGGAGAAAGATCATTGCCCCAGGTTAATTTAGTGTTTATTTTAGAAGACAATGTTGTAATCTCCCATCTGTCCTTTCTTTTAAATTCTGCAGCTTCCCCAACTCTAGTAGTTCCCAGGACATGTATTTCTCATGTTGTTGTTAACATCTAACACAGACTGATTTCTTCAGTATTTAAATCATGTTCTTCCTTTCTCCATCTGTTCATTATTAAGTTAGCGTTTATGACTTTGGAATCACATTAGGTTCTAGAAATACAAAAAGGTGTAAGATAGATTTCACTACCCCCAAACTATCCCCCAGGAAAGATATATGTATAAACAACGACAATAAAATACAAACCAGCCTGGTAAGTTCCATAATAGACTATGCCCTGGGTATTGTAGGAGCACAGAAGTAAGGCACCTAGCCTCATTTCTCAAGGGAGAGAGCAGAACTTTCAGAGAATAATTGCAGAGAAGCTTCTCTGGGGGAAGGCATCTCTTGATGTGAGCCTTAAAGGATGGGTAGGAATTGCCCAGGTGAATGGAGAGTCTGAAGGGTGAGCATGAAATGTAGAAGAAGATACTCAAGTGAGCAACTGAAGCTAGAACAAGGACTATGACTACTTGGAACAGAGGCAAATCACAGATCTGGAGCTTAACTTGTAAGATAGAGGTGAGAGACGGAGGCAGGAGAGGGAGGCAGAATCCAGTCATGAAGACTATGTTGTCAGGGGTCATCATGCTACATCATCTCACGGAGGAAGGCAAGAAGGGCAAGACAGAATGGCATTCATTTGTGAGGACAGAGCCCTCATGATTTAATTACCTCTTAAAAGTCCTGCCTCTTAGCACCATGACAATGAAATTAAATTTCAACATCAGTTTTGGAAAGGACATTAAAAGTGTGTGTGTGTGTGTGTGTGTGTGTGTGTGTGTGTGTGTGTGTACATATTCTTTACATTTTATTTTATGCATATTTTTCTGTTGTTACATAATTCTCATTGGCACATGCATACTTGTCTTATTAATGAATTGTTTAGGTGTAAGTATTTGAAACCTTACCAAAGCAGCATAAGCAAAATAAAAGGTACATGTGCCTGGAGGTGGTAGTATTCATTGGGTGCATACAGAAGGCCAGGAAGGAAATCAATGGATCGCTAGGATGGAATAGTAATGGTCATTGCTTAAGAATGGAACTGAGAAACAGAAAGTGAGGAAAATAGGTTATTCTGTTTCTCTTGGACCATGCAATCACCATTACAACTTTTCCCTTTGTGTCTGGTTCTTATGTATGCATCTATGTATTTATCTATTTATCCACTCTACATCCTACCAGTTTGCAGTCAATGTAATCACATTTGCTTCTTCTAAAGTCTTAAAAATAATTCTCATGGGATTATTAAGTAAAAAAAATAGTTAAATAAGGAAATACTAAAATAAAAAAATTAAGCAAAGGGACTAGCAGAGATAAAAAAAAGGTAGAATGGTGGTTGCTAGGGGAGAGATAGTAGAGAGTTGGTATTTAATGGCTATAGAGTTTCAGTTTTACAAGATAAAAGAGTTCTGGAAATGAATGGTGGTGATGATTGCACAACAATCACACTATGAATGTACGTAATATCTCTAAAATGTATACTTAAGACGATCAATTTTATATATGCACTTTTTGAGGTACTAGGGATTGAACCTAGGGACATTCTACCTCTGAGCTACACCCCCAGTCCTATTTTTTTTATTCTTTATTTTTAAACAGGGTCTCAATAAGTTGTGGAGGGCCTCACTAAGTAGCTGAGGCTGGTAGAGAACTGAATCCTCCTGTCTCAACCTTCCAAGTACTGGGATTACAAGCATGCGCCACCATGCCTGGCTTATATTTGAATTATACCACAATAAAAACAAAGTAAAGCCAGGCATGCTGGTGCATACTTGTAATCCCACTACTTGGGAGGTTGAAACAGGAGGATCACAGGTTCAATTCCAGCCTCAGCAACTTGGTGAGACTCTCAGCAACCTATTAAGACTTTCTTTCAAAATAAAAACTAAAAGGGCTGGGGGTGTAGCTCATAGGTAGAATGCCCCTGGGTTCAATTCCCAGGATCCTTCTCACCACCCCCACCACACACAAATTAAAATAAAAGTGAAAGGAATAAGTAACTTGTAGGTTCGTACTTCCACAGTTGAGGTTAAGTAATTGTCCTTATTAATTTCTTATCTTTAGTAAATAGTGTCAGAGTGGGGTAATATTTTTTAATATAAAAATGTAGAAGCTGGGTGTGGTGGCTCATGCTTGAGGTTCAAGGCCATCTTCAGCTATTTAGTGAGGCCCTCTGCAACTTAGGGAGACCCTGTTTCAAAATAAAGAATAAAAAATAGGGCTGGGGCCGGGCGTGTGACGCACACTTGTAATCCCAGCATTTGGGAGGCTGAGACTGGAGGATTCAGGTTCAGGGCCAGCCTTAGCTACCTAGTGAGGCACTCCACAACTTAGTGAGACCCAACCTCAACAGAGAGCCTAAAGAGTGGGAGAAAATTTTTGCCAGCTACTCTTCTGATAGAGGTCTAATATCTAGGATATACAAAGAACTCAAGAAAATCACAGCTAAGAAAACAAACAACCCAATCAAAAAATGGGCAAAGGATCTAAATAGACACTTCACAAAAGAAGAAATACAAATGACTAATAAATGTATGAGGAAATGTTCCACATCATTAGCAATCAAAGAGATGCAAATCAAAGCTACTCTGAGATTTCATCTAACTCCAAACAGAATGACAATCATCAAGAACACAAACAACAACAAATGCTGGCAAGGTTGTGGAGAAGTGGGAACCCTAATACATTGTTGGTGGGATTGCAAATTAGTGCAACTACTTTGGAAAACAGTATGGAGGATCCTCAGACGAATGGGAATGAACCTACCATATGATCCAGCAATACCACTTCTGGGTATCTATCCAAAAGAATGGAAACCAAACTATCAGACCGACGCATGTGTATCTATGTTTATAGCTGCACAATTCACAATTGCCAAACTATGGAAGCAGCCAAGATGTCCATCAACAGATTAATGGATTACAAAACTATGGGATATGTACACAATAGAATTTTACTCAGCCATAAAGAAGAACAAAATCATGTTATTTGCTGGGAAATGGATGCAACTGGAAAACATTATGTTGAGTGAGATTAGCCAGTCACAAAGAGTAACAAAAATATGTTCTCCCTAATATGCGGATGCTAGGGAGAAGATCCGGCATAAGAGGGTCTCCAGATGAAAAAGGAGAGAACCTCGATAAGTAAAGAGGTTGACTTAACCGAAGGGGATGGATGGGGGTGGGGGAGGACACCCTAATGCACATGATGTACTTTTACAAATATATCAAGGTCAATCACTAAACTGAACTTGAGGAGGAGGGAGGGCGAGGGAGTGGGGTGGGAATTGGGGAAGGGGTTAAATGAGAAATGTGTTCATATATGCCTTTATCAGCTTGTACCTAACAAAGATGTATGTTTACAATGCACCAATTATTGTATAAAAATAAAAATTAATAAAAATAAATAAAATGGTTTAAAAAAAAAGAATAAAAAAATAGGGCTGGGGGTATAGCTCAGAGGTAGAATGCCACTGAGTTCAATCCCCAGTACCGGTACTGCAAAAAAAAAAAAAAAAAAAAATAGGGCTGGGGGTGTAGTTTGGAGGTAGAATGTGCTTGGGTTCCATCCCCAGTACTGCAAAAAAAAAAAGAAAAAAAAGTAGGAGAAAAAAGATGATCCAGAGAGATGCTGAGGATAAAGGGAGATGAGTTTAGGGAACTTTATAGTATAGTAGGAAGGCAGGTTACTTACTGAGTGGTCAGGGCTAATGACAGGGCTAGGGGCTTGAGAAGTGTGGCTAGGATTTGGGACCACAGCCGCAAAAGTCCAAAGGTAGTTGCCATTAATAAACCAAAGGATTGCAAAATATCAGAGAAAGCTCACCTAAGATTAGAAAGCATTACATTATACTCATACCGATTCATATGATTTCATTTCTCTAGTAATATTTTATAGCTTGAGGATAGAAAACAGAAAGAAGACAGAGAGAACAAGCAAGGATTAGGGATGGGCCAGGCATAAACTGTAAAAGGAGTAATTTGCAGAGCTAGTTTGACTACCTGTACATCCAGGCTGGGATGGAAGGTGAGTGAAATAAGAGAAGAAATGATAGACTAGCAAAATGGAGAGCCTCTGAGGAATTTTTCGATTCTCCAAGGGATGTTGGACATGTTCAGTATAAATCTGTGAGTGGACTAGCTAGAAGGACAAGAGGCTGTGGACAAAAGTTTTCGAAAAGGACTTTTCAGTATGTGTGGTCTTGAATGCAACACCATTTAGAAGAGAATGATGTCAAAGGCAGCTTCTCTTTTTTGGGAGCTGAGCTAGAGCGGTTTGAAGGTTCTAAAGTGGAGGAGGTTAAAGAACCATGAGATCCTGTTAGGAGAGACAGGAAGTAAATATGTAGAAAGGAGAAGGAGAAAGAGTTATGTATCACCTACAGACTACTCCACATTAAATACAGATTTATGCAATTAAATGATATTCACTGAACACATTTTGTGATTAGAGGATGTGGATGGCCAGATGAAGGGAACCCTTGGCAGGTCCCTGAAAGTTCTCAGATATTCTTCTAAGTGAAAAAGATGGGGGACATTGTTGGTAATGGCATGGTGGGCAGTATCATATCTGTAAAATATTTCATGAGAGATGAAAACCAGATCATGGTGATGGAGATTGAGCTTGTGTTGATTGTTAATAATGGCAGTATTAATTGCTAATAAGAAGAAGCTTTCACACTTAGGCAGAACAATAAAATCCTTTTCTCTGTCTCTAAACTGTCAGCCAGGAGCTGCAGTCAATGTTGACCCTGGTTAACTAAAAGTTGGCTGTTAGCCCAGCAACACTAAATGCTAAAAACATAGACACCTACACTTAGAAAATAATTATATAGACTCTCACAATAATTTAGACTAACTTTACAAGACAAAAAAGCAAGCTATATTAACCCAATATTAATTACTAATAACACAAAAATAGTTAAGCCCAAACCTCCATACTATAAGACTATATTCCTGTGTCTTCCTCTTCTTCATTATGAAACAAGTTTCTGACATAGCAAGCAGCTTCTAGCGGATAGAGATTTTAAAAAGTTGAGAAACTCACCAAGGACATGAAGAAGTAATGCACACTTTAAACTTTAACAGTAAGATAAAGAACAAAGTGGGCTTCTACCATGCAGCCCCCTACAGCCCCCTGATCTTGCTAAATGACATATATTAATCAGTGATGTTAGACCTCTCTATCCCTGTGAGGACAAACATAGGAGGCTAATTAAAAAAGGCTTACCCAGCAGAGATAGCTAACGGGCCTGTACCAGTTTTGGGTGGGAAAAGAAGACTAATGGCTAAACAAGGTGGGAGGAAAAAAGATAACAAATTCTTATTAAAAATGTATGTATTTGAAAACCTCAGTGTCTTACTTTCAAGGCATTCCACTGCATCACCTCTGAGGATAGTGCTTTACTTGCTCTATCCTATCTTTTTACCTGTAATAATAAAACTTAGCTTAAGCTTGCAGCAGTGCAATTTTGGCTATTTTTTCTAAAACTAGCTAAGAACAAGAACCCACGGCAACACCCCAAACTCTTACAATGGCAGTACTAAGGTAAGTAGTGCCAATTACTCCTCTTAATCAATTCTTAGTGAGGTTGCTTATCCCAGCAATAAAAAAGTCCTTAAATTTTTTTTATTTAAGGTTTTATGCTAATGACAGACATTGCTTTCCTCTCTATGATGTACATTTGAAAACATTTTTAAGCATCTATTTCAGTTTGGTATTTTCTTAGATTCTGGATACTCTAGGAAGCATGAATTGTGGTCCCCTAGAGGAACAGATTAGAAGGGAAACAATTACAACAGATCTTAGAGATAAAGCTGATGGGAGTTGGAATATGCTTTGGAATTACAGACTAGAAGGCAGATTACCAACACTGTTGATAATTAAGGCTTGTGAGTCCTAACTTTGTTCATGCTTTGTGACTCCTTTGCCTCCAATTTTTGCTGCCAACCATACAAAAGTGAACATTGTTACAACCAATGCCCTTGTTGTGCCTGATCCAGTGAAGAAATAAATAGTTGACATGGTTACATAATAGTTTATTTCTTTTTTTTTTTTTTCACTAATGTGTCAAGACAGACTCAATTACCAGATATTCTGTATAGTTCATAGAATTACTAACATAGTGGTTTGTATTTTTGTGTGTGTGTGTGTGTGGCACTTGGGATCGCATTCAGAGGCATTCTACCTTAGAGCTACACCCCCAACCTGGTTTTATTTCTTATTTGGAAACAGGGTCTCTCTAGGTTGAAGAGAGTCTCACTGTTTGCTGAGGCCGTTCTCGAACCTGCCATCCTCATGTCTCAGCCTCCCAAGTACTGGGATTATAAGTGTGCACCACTATGCCCAGTATGGTTTATATTTTGAGGGGGGCGTTTAAAATTTTATTTTCTGCCAAATGTAATCTATATTTATTCTGCTAAAATTTTCTTTACTGGCTGTAACATCCCAGCTTTGGGTTGTGGTCCTGCTTATGAAAAAATCCTGCTTGCTTATGGTTCCTTAATGGGTTGCCTGTTAGTTCAGAGATTATGTACAGCTAGAGAAAAGGGAAATAAAAGTCATATTTATTTACAAGGTTCTAATTCTTGATCAATGCAGTCAATTCGTGAGCTATTTATAATGCCATTTAAATAATTTCAACAGTACTAAGAGTTTAGTGTCATGATTCTTATTTTATAGCAATAGAAACTGGAGTATGGTGTTGCAGGTGCAGTTAAATTCAAATTCAAGACTGACAACAGCCTGTTGACTTAAAGCCAGTCTTTCTTTGGAAAAGGAAAGAAGTGACTGGGGAAGAAAAAACAAGTCAAGGAATCTTGATTAAGTGTCCTTTAGTGTTGTTTTCTTTCCCCAGCCAATCAAAAACCAATGCATTTAAAAGCATTTAAAAATAAAATCTTCAATCCAATTTCTACTAGGGACCAAATGGAAATGTAGAGGTGATAACAACCAGCTGCATCCACAGTCTCACCAGCCCAGATACCTTCTTCAGTGGCTTGACTGTCTCCTTCAAAGCTCATGTTGAAATTTATTTGCCAGTGTAACAGTGTTAAGAGGTCTCTAATGCTCTCTTGCCCTTCTACATGCTATGATGTACCAGGAAGTCCTTCATCAGATGGCAGCACCATTCTCTGGTATCCCAGCCTCCAGAACTGTAAGAGATCATTTCTTTTCTTTATAAATTACTTAGTCTCTGGTATTTTGTTATAGCAGAAGTAGAAAACTAACACCCTCTTGCTTAATATGCCATCTCCATACCAAATGCTACATCCCATGAAGTTCCCAAAGACTCCCACACTAGGTCGAGATCCGATATTCAGATTGAGGTAAATAGTAGTTAGGGTGTGTGAAGGGTCCAGCTGGTCAAAGTATCTTACTTCTACTGACTCTCAAAGTATCTTGGAAAGTACTGTTAAGCAGGTAGATTCCAATATGATTGTCAAGGCTTGACTCTGTCATCAAGAGACAGAATAGTACTTTATAACTACAAGTCATCATCCACTCATGGGCCATAAAATTAATTTTGAGGGTTGTAACCAGTCTTTAAAACATAATAGGAGCCAGGCATGGTGGAGCACGCTTGTAATCCCAGTACTTGGGAGGCTGAGACAGGAGGATCAGGGGTTCACAGCCAGCCTCAGCTACTTAGAGTGAGGCCCTCCACAACTTAGAGAGACTCTGTTTCAAAATAAAGAATACAAAAATAGGGCTAGAGATGTAGCTTGTAGCTAAAATGCCCCTGGGTTCAATCCCCAGTACCGTAAAAACAAACAAACAAACAAACAAACATACAAACAAACAAAAATAGAATACAATACAATGGCATAGACATTTCCTAGAAAAAAATTATATCACAATTCATCATTAATCGTCAGCTTGAATATTATACTGTGACACTTTTCTTTGAGTATTATTCTGTGACTCATATCTTATACACATGTAAAACTAAACACTGGATGCAGAAGATACAGAAAAAAAACACAAAACTTCCAGAAGTAAAAATGCAAAAATGTCCCTTGTTACGTTGATCAGGGCTGTGACTATATAGTGAGTTTCTTGTTTGTAGACTTTATCTGCTGAGAATTTTCAGTTAGGAAAAAAGAAAACTGTTGAAGCACATTCCATTCTGATTTCCTCATTCCCTGAAAGTTTGCACAACAGAGAGCTACAGTAAATTGCTCTCCAACCTAGGCTTTTCCGGGCAGGAGTGCCTGCTTCCAGATGCTCTTGATGATAAGGTGGTGTGTTCTCAGCAGAGTTCAAAGATTAACATGGTACCAGCATTGATTGACTTAGCCATATTTGCCTTGGTCTTTTGTCAATTGGTTCACACCCACTAATTATTATATCCAACTAAGGATTTTGCTTGTAGCATGCATAAAAGGGAAGTAAAGAAAAAAGCAAAATTATCATACCTTACCAGTGTACCCTACTTCCTAGTTTCAAAAAATCAATTGAAGTACCTGTACTTTGCTAAATGTCATGTTTAATCCAGCAGACTGTCTCTGACAGCACAAAATTAACAATAATATTAATATGACACATATATATTAATAATCACTAACCTTTAAGACAACATGCTTTTGTACATTTTTATATGTAAAATAAAGTTGTGTATACATGTGTGTATATAACATCTCCTTAGAACAGATATCAGACCTATGCCCATTTCACAGATTAGGAAACCAATGCATGTGAGTAGCTCTTTGAAGCAATTTTTTACATGTTAATAGCCTGTGGAGTAATAATATAGGGGTTCAGAGTTAGTTGGATTTGTTCTGCTTCTTACATGTTGTATAGTCTTGGGCAAGTTTCATAAGATTTCTGAGATTGCTTTCTTTAATTGTAAAAAAAACATGAAATGGAATGTAGATAAAATGCTTAAGATTGCAGATGGGAAGCCACACCCAGAATAATATGCATATTTTACATCCTGGTATAATTTCCTGTCCAATTAATAAAATGTTGCTTTAACTATAATCAATTTTATTACTATATATATATATATTTTTGTGGTACTAGAGATTGAACCCAGGGGCTTTCTACCCCCCAGCCCTATTTTTTATTTTTTATTTTGAAACAGGGTCTCACTAAGTTGCAGAGGGCCTCACTAAGTAGCTGAGGCTGGCCACGAACCCGGATTCTCCTGTCTCAGCCTCCCAAGTACTGAGATTACAAATGTGTGCCACCACGCCTGGCTCATTACTGTATTTCGATTTATAGAATAGTGGGTTTCATCATTGCATACTCATATATGCATGTAATATACTTTGATCATATCCATGCCCTATTGTTCTCCTTTCCCCTCATCTCCTTCTTTCCCCTGATCCCTTTTTCTCCTCTAATCATCATCCTGCTACTTTCATGTCATCTTGTTTTCCCCCTAGATTCCATATATGAGGGAAAATATGTGATACTTGTCTTTCTGAGTCTTGCTTATTTTGCTTAACATTATTATCTGCAGTCTCATTCATCTTCCTGAAAATGACATTATTTGTTCTTCTTTTGTGTGAATAATACTTAATTGTGTATATATAGCACATTTTCTTTATCTATTCTATGACAGGCACCTGGGCTGGTTCTGTACCTAGGTCACTGAATTGTGATGTTATAAACATGGGTATGTAAGAATCCATAGTATGTTGGCTTTGCTTCCTTTTCGTATATATCCCCTAGAAATCAGATAGCTGAGTAACATGTAGTTCTATTTTCAGTTCTTTGAAGAACCTCCACACTGATTTCCATAGTGGTTGGACTAATCTACATTTCCATCAACAACTATGAGGGTTCCTTTTTTCCCAAATCCCCACCTGCATTTATTGTATTTTATATTCTTTATGATAGCCATTCTGACTTCAGTGATATGGAATTTCAGTGTAGTTTTGATTTGTGTTACCCTGATGCTTAAAGATGTTGAACACTTTTTCATATAGTTGTTGGATATTTGTGCTTCTTCTTTTAAGAAGTGTCTCATGTTCATTTACCCATTTATTGATTGTATTTTGGATGGGTTAAGTTTTTTGAGTTCTTTATGTATTTTGTGTTTTAATCTTCTGTCAGAATAGTAACTAGCAAAGATTTTTTTCTCCCATTCTGTAAGCTGACTGTTTACTCTGTTAATTGTTTCCTTTGGTATGCAGAAGCTTTTTAGTTTGCCATAGTTCCATTTGTTGATTCTTACTATTATTTCCTGGTCTATTCAGGAAGTTATTGCCTGTGCCTATATCTTGAATTGTTTTCCCTATGTTTTCTTCAAAGTTTTAGGACTCGCATTTAGGTATTTGGTTTATTTTGAGTTGATTTATGTATAGTATGAGAGATGTCACCCAGTTTCTTAGCACCAAAAGAGGCTATCTTTTCTCCAATGTATATGTTTGGTGCCTTTGTCAAGAATCAGATGGCCGTAGCTGCGTGTTTTTCTCTCTGTGTTCTCTATTCTATTTCATTGATACTCATGTATATTTTTATGCCAGTACTATGTTTTTTTCTTACTATACCTCTGCAGTTTATCTTTAAATCAGGTATTGTGATGTGTCCAGCATTGCCTTTTTGCTCAAGATTGTTTTAGCTATTCCAGACCTTTTGTGCTAAATTCCCATATAAGTTTTAGGATATTCTAGTTCTGTGAAGAATGTCATTGTTATTTTGATGAGAATTACACTGAATCTGTAGATTACATTTGGTAATGTAGCCATTTTACCAATCTTAATTCTGCCTATTTATGAACATGGGAGATTTTTTTTTTATCTTCTAGTGTCTTCTCAATTTTTTTTTTCTTCAGTGTTCTATAATTTTCATTTAGAGATCATTTACCTCCTTGGTTAGGTTTAGTCATAGGTATTTTTTAAGCCATTGTGAATGGAATTGCTTTCCTGATTCCTTTCTCAGGTTAATTATTGGTATATAGAAAAGCTATTGATTTTGTATTCTACTACTTAGCTGAGAGGGATCTTATCACTTATAAATAATCATATCATCTATAAATAGGGATAGTTGGACTTCTTCCTTTCCTATTTGTATCCTTTTTATTTCTTTCTCTTGCGTAATTGCTCTGGCTAAATTTAAAATGCTATTTTGAATAGGGGTGGTGAGAGTGGACATCCTTGTCTCTATAAGTCTTTCTTTTTTTTTTTTTTGTATTGGGGTTTGAACCCAGGGGCATTCTACATCTGAGCTATATTTCTAGCCCCCTTTTATTTTATTTTGAAACAGGGTCTTGCTAAATTGTTGAGGGCCTCACTATGTTGCTGAGGCTGTTCTGGATCCTGAACCTTGATCCTCCTGTTTCAGCCTCCCAAATACGGTGATTTTAGGTGTGTGCCACCATGCTCATCTATAATCAATTCTTGATAACATAATACTTATGACATTCATTGGAGAAAAATAAAGAATTATTGCCTTCCCATTAGTGGCTCCTCAAAGTATCCTTGAATACTTGCACATCAGGAGGCAGCCATATATTTTAGTGATTTAAGAACATAAACTGTCCTCAGAAAGTTAACTTGTTCTGATTTTTTCCACTTTTGAAGTTAATTACTTTAGTTTGTCGAAGTACTGCAAAGTATTTGAGTTTCAACAGCAGGGAATTTACTTCCCAACTTGTACTTATTAGGTAAGAGGAATCAAACTGCTTATTAATTCATGGGCTGATAGCTATTGTCATTTTCTGGTGTGACACTTTCACAATTAGGGTAAGAAAAAGTTGGACATCATGTACTATTCATTGTGTCTCTTGGGATATATTCCTGAAGGTCTGAGATTTGCATTGAATTTATGGGAATCAATGTCAATGAATTAAGGTGGAAACTACATCCAAGAATAAGGCTGTGGGGTCAGATGGTTGTGCCAAGTGTCTGTTGTGCTTGGCTTTTAGCTGCTACTTCCTTTTCACATGCATTGACTCAGGAAATGCTGTTTTATGGTCTGTAGCTACTTGTCAGGTCAGTGACTCAAAAAAACTGAAATATTAGCCAAGTGAAATTTTGTTGTGCAATTTGGGCTTCTCAGTCACAACATATGCACTTGTGAATGTAGTCATCCGTAGCCTCAGTTGTGCCAGCCTTTAGTCCACTAAGCGGAATAGGGAAGAAGTGGGAGGAGAAGCAGCCTGATTTGGGCTGCAAAAAGCAACAAGATGCAAACAGATACAAGATCATGCTGGTTTCCTCCTCCTATTGAAAGTCAGGCCCATGAAAATCTCGTGCAAATACAACATGAAAAAGAATTCTCAAAGGCAACTGTGTTTTGTGCAAAATGTTTTCTGATTTTCTGTTGTCCTGGCCCATGGATGACATTTGCTTATTTTACAGTTTGGCTTCCAATTTTCCTGTACACTAGGGCCAAAGGACATTCATTTCACAGAAAGGCCAAGATCTGAGGTATAAGGCTAGGAGTGAGTGAACCTTGGGGGCAGGGTGAGAATGCCAGGCAGTTTCACTGCCCTTCCATTCCCTCCTCTCTTACCCCACCCTTCCCCTCATCCAGTGGCCAGGGTTCACTAAGGGGCAGTAATTGTAAACCTAGGAACACAGGTGCCCAGCACTTGAGTGAGACCCACTTCATTTTATTTAAGTTTCAACTCAAAAATCTCCTCTTGACTAACAGGATATGAACACCAATTCCCTAAAGGAAAACACAGTGATGATTTCTGTGAAAGAAAAGAAAACCCTAGAAGTATTCAGCAATTGGAAAGTCATATCTGCCATCATCCCCAGAGTTTTACAGGAGCTCCTCTTTGTCATGAAGAACTTCTCGGCATTGCCTTTGTCATTATTATGCTCAAACCAGCTCATGGGGGCTCACAAACTGATTGTTGAATTATCAGGAACTTTGTTATCCACTTGTTAACTTTTGATAGCATAAATTTGGCTAACATGGAAGCGTTTGTTACCTATAGATTCCCAAAGTCTGTGATACTGTCCCCCCACCCAGGGGCGCTGGAAAGATTCAGGGAGGTTGTAGTAATCTTGGGTGCAACTAGGGGGGGCATTGAATGCAAATAAGGGGGCAGTAGAAGCATCCAGGGGGTGCTGAGCAATTTTTTTCTGAAGAAGATATATAGTTTACGAAAAGTTTTAAGTCCCCAAGTTAGTGGTAAGCCAGTACATTTGGGAATCTACATCATGGAAATCAACACATGCCAAAAATCTGGGCTGCTTCTTTTTTTGTGTTTCCTTTGTCCTTTTCCTTCTTTCTTCCTTTTTCCCTTTCTTTATTTCCTTCCTTCTCTCAAGATCTGGTCTACCATCACACTATCACTTACAGCTCTCATGAGCATGATCAACATGAATACAATCCCTTAGCTCCCCTCCCTTACTATAACCTTTATTTTCTACCCACACTGTCCTCTGCTGGGAATGCTTGGAAATTTTTTCCTCCTTAGCTGGTTTCCTCTTCCACTCATTGATTTTTCTGACTTCACCATTCAGGCAACTCTCATGCACCAAAGATTTTTAGGAGTTCTCACTGGACAGATCAGTGGGTACCACTTTTAAAGGCAAAGACTCTAGGAATGAAATATTACAAAGAAAAGGATCTCCTCCTCTGGGATCATAAGTCTAGGCATCCCAGCTACATGTCTTGGGTTGGGACTGGGAAAGTTTTTCACTGTCCCCCAAGTTACTAATAATATACATGGGAATTCTCAGTGACTAGTTGTTCCAATTAGCCCCAGTGCCCAAACACATTGTTTTTGTTTTTCTAAGCAGCAACTGTAGCCTGTATGCCGTAGCAGTAACGTGTATTCTTCAGGTGCCTTAAACATTCTGTTTTTGTGCCAATACTATGCTTTTTTTTATTACTGTGTCTTTGTAGTATAGTTTGAAGTCAGGTATTGTGATGCTTCCTCCATGGTTCTTGTTGCTAAGAACTACTTTGGCTATTCTGGGCTTTTTGTTTCCCAAAGATTCATGTGTTGGAAGCTTGATTCCCAGTGTGGTAGTTTGAGAGGTGGTAGAACCTTTAAGAGGTGGGACCTGGTGGGAAGTCTTTAGGTCATCGTGGGCATGCCCTTGAAAGAGGTTAACAGTTCTCCTAGGGCCTCAGACTCTAGATTCATATCTCACCATGCAATCTCTCTTTCTCTTGCACACACCACTCATACCATGAAGCCATCTTCCATGAGGTGATTCGGTCAACAGGGCCCTCATCAGAAGTGGTGCAATGCTGTTTAAACATGTAGCCTTTAATACTGTGAGCCAACTAAGCCCATTTTCTTTATAAAGTACCCAGACCTGGGAATTTCATCACAGTAACAGAAAACAGACTACTATACTTAGTAAACACACATTCTGTTTTCTGTGGAATTTTAATTTAAATTTTTTTTTTCCTTTTCAGTATATGCCCAGGACCGATGTCCTGAGTGGTTTATCTGTTTTGGTTCTTAGTGCTTGACAGCACTCTATATAAGCAAGATGCCTGACGCAGGGGACAAAAGTGACCAGAACTGGGATGAAGACCTGTATTGAGAAGTAGGGAACAAGTCAGAAAAGCAGAAATGATTTCCTTTTGTCATTTGATATTGTGCCTCAGGCTCTTCCATTGAAATGCTCTAGGCCAAAGTACTAATTCGTGGACCTAGCACACTATCCCTTTCTAAAAAGAACTGCTTGTTGGCTACATCCCCCTGAAGTTATGCAAGAGTCTGTGTGGGAGAGATTAGGGAATGGATAGCCTGCTGGACCTAGGGTCTGGAAAATGACCCACTGGCTCTACCCTGTAATAATCCAGCTGGGTGACCTCAGGTGAGCTCATTAGCATCTCCTTTACCAATGTCAGGTTAGAAAGCTCCCAATTGTTTTTGCAAACATGAGAATGTATTAATATTTACATTAATGTCTAGGTTTGTGGATCTTTAGGCTACAGAAGAGATAATGATAAAGAATAGCTGGGCAGAGAGAGAGAGAGAGACAGAGAGAGAAAGAGATCCTTCTCTAAGCCAGGCAATATCTGGCTTTTTCTATGTGTAAGTTCATTTGAGTCTCACATCGACCTCATGAATGAGTATTAGCTCTTTATAGATGGAGTAACTAGGCTTCTGAGAGACTCTCCTAAATCCCAGGCAGCAACCAGATGAGCCAGGATCCAGTCAGAACATTTTTATTTACCCCAGCGCTCTTTCAACTGGCCAGGCTCCTGCCCCTTGCCTACTAAATGGCACAATCACATGTGTTTATTGAAACGGTAGTTGCCTGAAACAAGGAATTTAAGGGTAATATTGAGGTGGGAGGGGTCAGGGGAAGCACTTTGAGAGCATTCTAGTTTGAGTATTCATCTTTTGTAAAACTACTTTTTAAGTACCTCAAGTATAAGAGAGACTACAATAGAAATCCCATTAACAGATTTGAGGCTAAATTAGAATAGTAGAATAGTACTGGAAATAGGTCCAAATCTAGCAAAAATTATGATTATTGTGTGTCAAAAACATAATTGAATTTCTGTGGCATCTTAATAATCATTACAATCATCAATTAAATACATGTTCTGTGTTAGACACTGGGCTAGATAGCTTACAAAAATGTATCTTAATTAGTCCTTACCCCTCTTTTCTGAATTTCTTCTATTTGTCCTAGTTTAACACCTAAGGATGGATATATATGTATATATATATATAGAGAGAGGGGGGTAGGGAAGGGAAGGAAAGGGGAGAGGAGAGGAGAGGGGAGGAAGAGAGGAGAGAAGGGGAGGGAAGGGAGAAGGGGAGAAGAGGGGAGGAGGGGAAGGGAGGGCAGGGGAGGAGGAGAGGGAAGGGGAGGGGAGGGGAAGAGAAGAGGAGGCAGCAAGGCCACACAGTGAATAGGGTATAGAGGTGGGATTCAGATCCATCAGGATTCCCTTTCATAGGCTCTGCTTTTCAATACTGTGAAATGCCATGGTACCCTCCAATTCCAGCTGAGAAGACAAAGATCACTCTCTTGAAGGCAGATCTGATCACAACCAGAGCAATATGTGCATGAAACTTTGATAAAATTATAAGTTAGATTTAAGTTTCATAGAGTCTGAAACTCATACAATTTTGGGCCTCTCTAAAGAAAAGAATACAAATTATAGTGTAAAAGTGAGTACAAAAAGAGCATGTATTTTGAATAAGAAAAGAAGTAATAAAAATTACAAGTTTATAAAGTGGGAAAATACCACCACGAACATAAAATCTCCAAGACTAGTATGATTTCACTAAATTAGTGCCTCTGTGTTATTTGTCACATCAAGAAATTAAGGGTGATATTTAAGTTAGACAGTTGGTATGTAAAAATAGTATTTTGGGCATGTTTAATAAACTAAATATGCAACTGAAACAGTGATAAAGAAAATTAGAAAATTTGAGATAACAGAAATCATGTTAGAGCACATATGATAAAATGATTGTGAGACCTATTTTATGTTCTCACCATTGTTGTAACTTTCAATGGCAATTCAATTGCTTCTTTTTCTGCGTCAACTTTCATTTTTAACCTAATGACATTCAAGTCTCTGCAGATATATGACCACATTATCTTAGAAGAGGACAACAGTAGGTGAGCTCTCTCAGTGTGATAGTGTCTTTAATTGATGGAAATCAGGAATCCACAAGCTGTTAATGGAAATCATCTTGCTTTTATTTCAGATAGCAAAGTTTTCTAAAGTTTCTCTTCTCCTCTAGCAGCATTGCTATGTCTCTGGTGTTTGTTAATCAAGAATTTAAGAGAGATTCTCATGTGCATTAGTGATGGGAACTTAAATTATTAAGTTAAATTTAAATAATGAAAGAAATTATCCATTCTTAATAGATCAATACACAGAGCATGAAACTTCACCTATATCTTTACTCCCCATTTGTCAACTGTATTACAGGAGCATGCTCTACAAACACAGGCATTCTGATAGATTCTGTGTAACATGACCAAGTTTCAACCAAGCATGATCATGTCAACCAAATGGGGGAAGAAAGTATAAAGAAAATGTAAACAAAGACTGCATTACTGAGTATATTTCTAAAGTAGAAGGCTTTATGTTGTATAGAGATGATGTTAACTTAATTCTCTGCTTACATCTTTTCAACCTGATGATTGGCGAAATTTCTTCCAGACTAGCTTTTAACTGTGTGGATTTGGACCTCATTTTTCCCATACCTGAGTCATTTTCATATATGTATGTGTGTATATCTATCTATCTATCTATCTATCTATCTATCTATCTATCTATCTATCTATCTATAATCTTAGGACCCATTCCAATTTTTGTATCAGGAAGCTGGGACATTGTGCACAGTAAGCAAAGGTGTATTTATAGAAACTATTCTCATTGTAGGATGACTAGTAAACACAGAACCATTCACATCGTGACTCGTGACTAACAAAATCCATAACACTCAACCTAACCTATTTGAGTATCTGCAACTTAACTTCCCCTTAGCCAGATTTCAAAAGTGCTTATGGATACTCCACCCTTATCCAATATAAGAGAAGTGCAAGAAAGGGAAGTGGGAGAGAAAAAAAGAAGTCCTAACCAATGTGATCAAAATGTATGACTTCAGCAAATTTTATAGAAACATATGATCACACAAACACATTGTTAGGGCCCTTCCCAAGGCCTTGACAAAAGTTTGACCTAGTACCGGGTTAATTAGCTTCATGGTTCACTCACCTAAAACTGTGATGAAGTTAGATCTATCAGATTGACATTGTGGCTCAAATTATGTAATAAAAAGGTTTCTCCTTATGTTTAGGTTAGTAACTATGACCCTAGTGACTAATAACAGTGAAAACTTAAAAAGATTCAATTGTATGGTCAAAATGGTGAATCAGACCTAGGTCTACAATAACAATATATATTTTTTTTGTTTGTTTGTTTTTGGCGGTACTGGGGATTGAACTCAGGGGCATTCTACCTCCGAGCTATACCCCCAGCCCTATTTTTTATTCTTTATTTTGAAACCAAGTCTCACTAAGTTGCGGAGTGCCTCACTAGGTAGCTGAGGCTGACCGCGAACCCGGATCCTTCGGTCTCAGCCTCCCAAATGCTGGGATTACAAGCGTGCGCCACCACGCCCGGCTACAATAACAATATTATGAAAAGCTTTCTGTAGCTTAGGTTTGAAAAAAAAAATTTTTCCCTTGACACTAAAGTGATATGTTGAATAGTCATATAGATTTCCACCTGTCTTTCTGAATCTCCACTCAAATCAGTCTGGTATCTGCTACATTAAAATTTGCATGCTAAGTTTTGTTTAATGAAATTTGTAAACCAAGCCTCATGATTTCTTCTTTCATAGGTTAAAACCAAATTCTCACTAGATATATTCCAGTTTGTTTTCAGAGTAACAATGCCTGATTATTCTTTTTCTCTGAAGACATCGGTGGTGAAAATTATTAGGGAAAGGGATTTTAAAGGGAGATTCTGAAATTTTTGGGAAAGTCCACAAGTACACAGAGCTTTGTAACCATGTTGATTTAATAACACTGTCCAGGAATTAGTGAATCATGTGTCAGGCATGCTGAGGTTAGAACCCAGCAGGCCGACAGAAGGAAGCTGGCCAACACAGGAACTCTTGGCCACTGAGCCAGAATGACCACAAAAGACAAACTGTTTTGCAGACTTTTCTTAGATATTCCCCATGTGTGAGGTGCTTGATATTCAGACTCAGCATCTGTTGTTAATGGGTAAAAAACCTAATAAGTCACTTAAGAATAAGTACGGTTGGCTAGAGGAGAATTCCCAGGCTACAGAGAACAGACCTTGATGCCTTAGCCCATGTGAGGCGGTGGAGGTTGAACAAATGAACTTTGGCTCAGGATGCAAGCAATGATACTGCCCTGATTACATTTTAAAGATATATCTTGAAAAGAGGGGGAAGTATATTTCAGATGGAGGGAACAAGATGAGTGAAGACTCGGAGGTACAAGAATTTGAAAGACCAAAGCTGAGGGTAAGAGAAGTACAGATAGATCCAGAGAGGAGTGCGGAAAAGCCAGAAGGCCAGGAGGAGAAGAAGTGTCTCCAGGAGTGTCAACTGTGTCCTGACAAGAATGGCATATGGGTAGAAAATGAAGGTTAAAGCCAGGGAAAGATGTGGCTAGGTTTGCATTGTAGAAAGTTCTCCTGGAAGAAATGAGCGAATGTTGGAGAAGAGAACTTGAGGTTAGACTGGTTAGGAGATTTGTACAGTGGTCAGGGCAGAGAAGGGAAGACTTGCCTTAGTACAGTAGGGTCAGGAAGGGAAGAACTTTATGAAAAAGTCAAAAAGAAAAGGGGGGTGGGGACTAGGTAAAGTTATATGTTGGAATACTTCCCAGATAAAAGTAGAAGTTGGTAATCATAAGTAGAATTACTGATGATGATGGTACAAAATGCTGCATGCTGACTATATAGTAAAAAGGGATATAAACATGACATAACATTGTATGTTTGGTATCATCCCTATTTTGTAACATACACACAGCACACAAGAATGAAAGGAAATATATCATAACCTTAACAGCCATAAACTCTGGATGGTGAGATGACAGATATTTCTTGTTTTCTTTGTGTGTGTGTGTGTGTGTGTGTGTGTGTGTGTGTGTGTGTGTGTGTGTGTCGGGGGGGGTATTGGGGATTGAACCCAGGGGTGTTTTACCTCTGAGCTACACACCCAGCCCTTTTTATTTTGAAATAGGATCTAGCTAAGCTGCTGAGGTTGGTCTCTATCTTGCAATCCTACAGTTTCAGCCTCCCAAGTACTGGAATTATAGACATGTGCCACCATGCTCACTGTACTTAACTGCATTTGACTAGCTATGGATATCCTTGCTACATTATAAAAACTATAAAGGAAAAAATTTCTTATTCATCATTGCACTTACACAGAAACCACAGTGTTTGGCACATTGTAGCCTGCAAGAGTATTTCCTAAAATATTAATAATCTTATTTTGTTAAATTAATGAATACACGAGATAGTTCAGAAGAAAACGAAAAGTTAAAAACATTAGGAACTAAAAACTTAGAGGAAAAACATCTGCTTTCTTTTCTAGGGTGCAAATTAATATAGGTTTTAACTCTCTCCCTTGTTCCCCCAACATATAAACACATGGCTTCTGTGAGCAGCACTGAGTTTGGAAAAAGAGGAAAAGTGCTGGATTAAAGTAAAGTATTTGCTAATTGTAAATCCTTCAAGTTTTCTCCAGAAGTGTTTATTATACCCAGACAGTTAAGCTAGTCTTATAAAACAGGATAAACAAGAGTGGGAAGTGAGCAAAGGAGATCCATGTGCTGTGGACCAAATTGTGCAGCTGTCCCAAGTTTATGTTTTGAAGCCTGGACCCACAGTGCACCTCAGAATGTGACTGCATTGGGAGACAAGGCCTTTAAAGAGACAACTAAGGTTAAATCAGGCCATGTGGTTTGGCCTTAATCCAATCTGACTGATGTCCTTATAAGAAGAAGAAACATCAGGAAAGCATATGCACAGAGGAAAGTCCAGGTGAGGACACAGCCAGAACGCAGCCACCTGCAAAACAAGGAGAGAGCCCGAGGAGAAGCCAAGCCACCAAAAACCTTGTTCTTGCACTCCAGAGTTGTGGGAAAAGAGATTCCTGTTGATCAAGCTACCAAGTCGGTGGTATTTTATTATGGCATCCTTAGCAAACCAACATATTCAGCAACTTTTTCCTCTCTTAGGTTATAAACTGGTACTTTTATTTCTGTTTTTTGTTTTTTGTGGGGGGGGGGATCCTTTTAGCTATTCCTTGTATGTATGGAAATAAGGATTCATCCTGATAGGATGCATTGAGAAGAACTCCACATCAACCCAGGATATCACTCCCCTGAACAAATCTAATCATAAAGAAACATCAGACAAATTCAGATTGAAGAACTGCTCCAGGATAAAGGAGACTGAAGAAACATGAGCACTAAAAGCAATACCCAGTCCTGAATTAGGTCCTGAGGCAGTTTTATCTATCCACCCATCCATCCATTCATCCATCCATCCATCCAGCAATCCATCCATCCCATACATACATCCACACATCCACCCAAGTGTCCATCCTCCATCCATTCATGCTAGAGATATTATTGGGACAATTATCACAATTTGAATAAAATATGTAGATAAAATAATATAATTGTAGAACCATTAATTTTTTTTTTTTTTTTTTTTTTTTTTTTTTTTTTTGCGGTACTGGGGATGGAACTCAGAACTCAGGGGCATTCTACCTCCGAGCTATACCCTCAGCCCTGTTTTTTATTCTTTATTTTGAAACAGGGTCTCACTAAGTTGCGGAGTGCCTCACTAGGTAGCTGAGGCTGGCTGCGAACCTGGATCCTCCAGTCTCAGCCTCCCAAATTCCCAAATGCTGGGATTACAAGCATGTGACACCACGCCTGGCTCAATTTACTAATTTTTTTGTTTGTTTTGGTGCTGGAAGTTGAACCCAAGGGCATTCTACCTCCAAACTTTACCCCCAGACTGATTTTTTTTGTGTGTGTGTGTGGCACTGGGGATGGAACCCAGGAACATTCTACCTCTGAGCTATACCCCCATCCCTCTTTTTTATTCTTTATTTTGGAAACAGGGTCTCACTAAGTTGTGGAGAGCTTCACGAAGTCACTGAGGCTCGCCGCGAACCTGGATCCTCCAGTCTCAGCCTCCCAAGTACTGGGATTACAAGCGTGCGCCACCGTGCCCGGCTCCCCCAGATTGATTTTATTTGGAAACAGAGTCTTGCTAAGTTGCTGAGGCAGGCTTAGAATATATGATCCTTCTGTCTCAGCCTCCCAGGTTTAGGAGTTACAGGCATACTCTTCCATGCCCTGGTAACTTCCTAGCTTTGATAATAGTACTCTAGTTTTATAAGAAAATTTTCCTGTTTTAGAAAATGCTAGGAAATCTGGGTGAAAGTATTCTGGAATTCTTTATATTCTTCTTAAACTTTTTCAATAAGTTTAATGTTATTTTAAATATGAATGTTATTAAAATTTGGGATATAAACAAAAACAAACTGAGAGGTGTGTACATTTAACAAATCAGTATATTAAATAACATTAAGATTTAAACATGCTGGCCAGGCATGGTGACTCACTCGTGTAGTCCCAGTACTTGGGAGGCCTAGACTGGAGGATCACAAGTTTGAGGTCAATCTTAGCAACTTAACAAGACATTGTTTCAAAATAAAATAGGGCTGGTGGCATGGCTCGAAGTAGACCATGCCTGGGTTCAATCCCCAGCACCAAAAAAAAAAAAAAAAAAACTTGCTGAAAATTAGCTAAGAGATTGAGGATTGTTTAATTTTGTCAGGGGTAGTTCAGGTTCAAGTGCAAAGTACAGGGTGCATATTGGATTTTGTGTCATTTCCAGTAACACAGGCAAGGATGAAGGCTCACACACATTTAGTGTTAAAATAATATAAAAAGCCTCAGGAGCACTCCAGCACCAATCCCCAGAGACAACCAAGCAGACCAGTGTCTAGGGGGCTATAAGAAACTTTTGTAAGGAAACGACCCAGTGTAATATGACTTCCCAGATGGCCATGCTGCTGCTCACAGAGGCCGTGTCACACTTTCTGTAGCACTGTGTGAAGATAGGCATATCTTTCTAATTTATAGTATTTTCTTTGGTCTGACTCTGGTTTGCAGACAGCAAGGCTATGCAAAGTGCTCTGAGATTTGCTGTGAGTTTTGTTGTTGTTGTTTGTTTTGTTTTGTTTTTCCAGAACTGAGCATTGAATCCAGGACCTTGTTCATTCTCTGTAAGTGCTGTACTGCTGAGCTATAGCCCTATCCTGAGTTTTGCTTATTAAAGACAGTAATTCTCTATTTGCCTTAGAGGTTCTCTTGCAAGAAAGCAAATGCGTATCAGCTAGCACTGGCAACCTGGCTCCTAGAAAACTGTAAAAAAAAAAAAAAAATACTCTTGAGACTATTTTAGTTTCCCACTACATCAAAGGAACATGATTTAATGACAAATGGCTATCTAAAACCACACATATAATCTTGATAATCTTTCTCTTTTCAGTGTGAAACTCATTCATGGTGAGAACTCTGCCTAGACCTGCAGCAAAGTTGGGTGCAGATGACTGTCAGACATTCTGAGGAAGTGAGTTAATTTTCCTCAACTAAAATTCTTCATTTGAGCTGGGCATGGTGGTGCATGCTTTTAATCCCAGTACTTTGGGAGTTGAGACAGGAGGATCATAGGTTCAAAGCCAGCCTTGGCAACTTAGCGAGGCTCTCTGCAACTTAGCAAGATCCTGTTTCCAAATAAAAATAAAATAGAGCTGGGAGTGTAGCTCAAAGGTAAAATGCCCCTGGGTTCAATTCCCAGCACCACACAAATAATAAAATAAAATAAAATAAAATTCTTCATTTTTCATGGAAGTAATAGGGAAAATTAAGAGATGTAAGCTCAGCAGCTTACTAATTTTTTCTAGTAAAATAATTTTAATTAAAAATTATTACAATAATTTCAATAGAAAAATAGCAGCAACAGCACTTTTGCTTCCTTAATAACTGAAAATATAGAAAAAACAGTAAGTTTTTAAACTTAAAGAGTTTTTAGTTCTCAAAAAAGCATAATAATTTTTTTCTTAATTCATTATTTTTTGTTTATAATTATTCTTAGGGATAAGAAAAATAAGTAATAAAAGATTAAAGGTAATTTTTTCATGGTTCTCCCAAATTTCTCAGTTAATAGGCTAACAAAACTTTAAGCACATACAATTAAGAGCTATAGCTTCTGCTATTGGACCCCCCGCAAATTTCACCCCATCTGTACCACTTCAGTGCTCACTGGTTCTTCTTCCAAGGACTTTCTCTGGCCACCAGAGTCCACTCTACCACCAAGGTCAGAGGCTGTAAATAATGGGAAGTTAATATCCCTCCAAAGTGGCCTTTAACTAATGACCTGCTAGAGTAGTGTTAACTCTCCTGGCTCCCTCACCCCTCAGTTGGGGTAACCCTGAGGCATTCATTTAACATGTCCAGTGATGATCCAATTAATTTGTAGCAGTTACTTACTTGCTATCTTGTATTTAATTGATTGCCTTCTCTTTCCATCACTATGACCTCTCTTGTACTTTCTGAGATCACTTCCAAAATAGACAACTTCCACTGGAATTCATATCTGAATGACAGCTTTCAGGAGACATTAAAAAAAAAAATAACAGTTTGACTACTCTGAGGAGTTTGAAACCAACCTTTAATTTTTGCCATATTTCTGAAATGGGATAAAAATATGATGCTTCTACCATGGGGGAGTATTGTGAGGACATGTAAAATCTAAGTTGTTAAGTAGTCACAAAAATAATATCAGGTGTCATTTAATTTAAAATAGCATATAAATGTATACAGATCGATAACTGAATGCTGATATAAACAAATTATAATGAGAAAATATTTTAATGATCTGGTGGAACATTTCTATTTATTTTAGACCTAAGGTGATGTTACATCAGAGAACTTTTAATGCTGCTTCTCTTTTCTCTGTTGGTGCTTTGCTTACTCTGCCTTTTGTTTCTACTCATCTAAAACTTGAACTGTTTGACTCCTGTGCTAGAGCAGCATGCCTGTAATAGCGTTAGGACTTTCAAAAATCAAAATAGCAAAGATGCACTCAATCATGCATTCAGTATCACTGTTGGGTGGTGAAAATTATTTGTTAGGTAGCATACATTACCATTATTTTATTTCAATGAATGTTTATCATCATTGACTTTTGTTTACTTCACTTTAACAAAGTTGCTTTCCAAGTGAGATTCTTTTTCCTGAATAGATGGTGGGATTAAGGAAAAAAGATGAACCTGTTTTCTCTGGGCAGAGGCATCTAAAAGATATGGTGGGAAAGAGGCACATTAACCGGGACTCTTTTTCCTTAAAGTTCTGTCTTATTAGTGCCATATCAGGCTAGTAAAAATTAATTACCTAAATAGAAGATGAAGATGAATAAAAAAGAAAGTAATATATACCCTTTTCTCTCTTGGGCATCATTACAGAAAACCCTATGAACTGGAAACAAATAGCCTTTATTAGGGGAAGCTCTGTTACCTGGGAAATAAAAGGGCAGATTGGAGTAGAATCTTTTTCCAAGGATCATGATTATATATGTCTATATCTATATTTATATCTATATCTAGATACACATGATATGATATAGATATAGATATCTCCAGAAACATATAATATAGTGAATCTCTACAATCAAAGCAAGAGACTATAAAATCCAGTAGCTTACGGCAATTATATAACCTTGGAGAATTGCTTTGTTAAAGACTGATGGTTTAAGAACACTTATTAGAAAACAGTTGGCCTATATGATTATTATAGAATCTCATTATCAGAATGCCTAACAAATTGTCAGAGTACAAAAGAGTCCCAAGAAAAATATGACTGTGAGTTTCCCTATATCCGTTGGTCAACTAAGGCTGGCAACTATTTATCTGCCAGGCTCCTTTATGAACTGTTGAACTGCCACTTTTATTGGTCAGGGTTCTCTAGAGGAACAGGACCAATAGGATGTAGATAATTATAAGACAGCATCTATTAGGTTGACTTAGACATTAAGAAGCAAGACAGTCCCACCATGGTTGGCTACAGGCTGGAGAGCCAGGGAAATCAACAGCTCTTCAGCTCAAATTTTCTAGGCCTCTTTCAACCCAGTTAAGTTGATGGCCAATGTTAAACACCAATGTTAAATTGTTAGCACTAGGTACTCAGAGATGGTGAGATAAAGAGAACACCACTTTTGCTTTCTCAGTGAATTTTTATTCATGTTAGTGGATGCTTCCAGGCTTCTCCTAGAGGTGCCTAGAGGTTTCAATATCTAATAAGAAGACATTTTGTGCTGAAACCCACCTAGAGGAGCACTGTGGCAATGGGTGGGACAGAGGCAGCAAACGCCTCAATTCTCCAAGTAGCAGTCACTATTATGAAAGCACTCTCTTTCCAGGAGTGTGGGGTGGGTGACATGGTCAGCTTCATCCCTGTCCAGTGGGTAAACTGTTTCATTGTCTTCATTGGCTTTGTTCTGTGAAAATTTGAGTGAATTGTCCTGTTATAGAGCCTTAGCCAGGCATGGTGGTGTATGCTTGCAATCCCAGTACTTGGGACGCTGAGACAGGAGGATTGCAGGTTTTAGAGCAGAGTGAGGTAACTTAGTGAGACCCTGTTTCCGAATAAAAATTAAAATAGGTCTAGGGGTATAGCTCAGAGAACACACACACACACACACACACACACACACACACACACACACACACAGCCTCAAAGCTAACTAATGCCTGCCTATCTTTCTCTTTTCAGCTTTACCGAAGCAAAATAGACCTATGAAATTAACCTACAATCCGCATACTTAAAATGTACAATTTGATAAGTTTTAACTTATCTATGAAACCATCCCCAAAGTCAAAATAATGAATATATGTATCACCCTCAAAAGTTTCCTCGAATGCTGTGAAATAGTCCTGTCCTTCAGTTCTGTCCTGAGGTCCCTAAGGAGATGCTTCCAGACAGCCAGGTGAAGTTTCAAGGTTTTATCTGAGGTAGCCTGGAAAGTCATGTCACATCGCTGGTACCACAGTCACTAATGCCAGCTCAGATTCTAGGAGAGGGAATTAGATTCCATCTCTCAATGGAAAGAGAAAGTAGTAAAGAATTCTCAGCTGTCTTTAAACTACCACAATAAGTTGAAAATCATTGCAATAATTTGATCTCCCCATTTTATAGATAAACATCCCAAAGGCCTAGATATTTGATGTGACATCAATTTTAAGTACATGCAATTAACTCTAAAATTTCACTATAATGCTCATGACTTTAGGAAAACTTTAAGTAAAAACTTTGTTAAATACCAGCCACATTGCTTTTGGTCTTTTTTTTTTTTTTAAAGAAACAATTACCTTTAGCTACCTGCTCAGTGGAAAAGCTTCCACTGAGCTAAGAAACACAGAATATACCACAGGGGAAAAGTAGCAATTTTACTTTTGAAGATGTTTTCTGAAATCCCAGGAGTAGTTAGAAGATGAATAATTCAAGAAGGACTCCAACATGCAGTTAAATTGAAGAATATCTGCTCTTTCGTTTTCAAACATGAGCACAAAATCCCTCTTTAAGGTGACATAGTTAAAAGTCAGGAATAAGGTCACAGGTGCTGTGATTTGAATGTGTCCCCCAAGGTCCCTGGATTGAAAACTTCATCCCCAATGTGGCAGTGTTGAGGGGTGGGACCTGCAAGTGGTGATTAGGTCAGAGGGCCCTGCTCTCATGAATGGATTCACGCCATTATTGAGGGAGTCTGTTCATGATTGTAGGGGGAGGTCCTTAAGAAGTATGGGTTCTGTACCCTTCTCTCTTTCTCTTGCCCATTAATTGCTTTCCACTGTGTTATGAGGTAGTAAGCAGACCCTCACCAGGTGGGGCCTCTTGATCTTGGACTTCTCAGTCTCCAGAATTGTGAGAAGTAAATTTCTGTTCATTATATACTTTCCAGTCTCTGACATTCTGTTATAGTAGCATAAGGCCAACTAACACAATAGGGATACTGGTCCATTAATTCTTAAAAATTTCTTTAAGGTATTCATGGTTTTCTATTATGTTGTGTTTTATAAAAATAGCCTCTAATTCAGAATCTGCTGATAAAATGCAACTTAAAGTCAGGTGCAGTGGCTTATACCTTGAGAGGCTAAAGCAGGAGAACTGAAAATTTGAGGTCAGTCTTAGCAACTTATAGAGACCCTGTTTCAAAATAAAAACTAAAAAGGGCTAGAGGTATGTCTCAGTAGTGGAATGTCCCTAGATTCAGTTCCCAGTACCATAAAAAGAAAGGAGAAAAAAATTTTAAAGCTTTAATATTTTGCTAAATATCAAATATATTGATTTACTCAATATTTTCATGTAATTTTTGTACTTTGATCCAGAACAACTCTTTTTTCACATTTTCAGCTGAAATATTTTGATGTTTCCTCATATCTCACTTGCTCTCTGCATGAACTTAAACAAATCACTTATTTCTCTAAAACTTAGTGGCTGTTATGATCTAGATCTTAATGTCCTCAAAGGGCCATACATTAAAGAGTTGATCATTAGACTGTAGAGCTGTCGAGAAGTAATGGGACCTTTAAGAGGTGGAGTCTAGTAGAAGGAAGTCAGGTTGAAGAATGTGTCCTTGAAGGGCATACTGGGCCCCTCCTTTCCTCTCTTGTCTTCTCTCTGCTTGCTGGCCACCATGAAGTGACCAGCTGTGCCTCACCATGGGCTCCCAGCCATGACATTCTGCCTTGCCACAGGCCCAAAGGAACCACGCCAAGCACCAATATACTGAACCTCTGAAACTGGATAAAAATCAATCCTTCCTCCTTCTAAGTTGTTTATCTTAGGGTCTTTTTGTTGCTGTTGCACAAAGCTGACGAACATGGTTGCCTCGTGTGTAAAATGGAGGTATGATGATGGCACATGCCTCCTAGAATCATTATTAATGTTGAATGATATCATGAATGTATATAATATATGTAGATGGTTTACTGCAGTGCCTGGCACAGAGAAACAAGTTGATACGTGTGACTCTATTGTGATAAAATCAACCACCTTTTCATTAGTAAAATTCAGCCATTACTATATGAAATTCTTTCACAATATATATTTGTTGAAGAATAACATAAGAGAAGTAAAACCAAAACTCTAATCCCCAAGATGGGGCTCTAGGAATTACTCTAAATCCATCACAAGGTGGCCCCAAATCCATATTCTTCACAGTTCTGCATTCATGGAAACAGAATCAAATAGTGAGAAGAGGATACTACAGCCCAAATCCTGATAACAGTAATTCAAATTGTAAACAGCCTACTTAATAATCAATTATTCATTTGGCTCAATAATCAGAAGAGAGAAAGGCAATTTTTGTATGTTTGGAATGGGCAAGAAAATCCATCTAGATCTTTTCCTTCTTCTTTTTTTTTTTTTTTTACTTTTCCTGAGTACTTATGAAATAGTTTTAAAACCCAGACCTCTTTATCCTCTTCTACCCCAAATGTAAGGAAAAACTATACATTATAAATCATGTAAAATCCTGTCATAAAAGCCACAGATTAACAGATTAAAGGTTTTATAAGATCATGACTAATTCATTACTTCTTCCTCTTATCTCAGAATCATTGAAATCTTAAGGTGGAGCTGCAAACATTTCTTTTCTTACATTGAAAAATCCATTCCAAAAAAGTGATGCAAAGATAGAAGAAATGCCTGACAATCGATTGCAACTAATATACACTACCTGAATACATAGTAGAAGAATTAATGTAGAGGTTGGATTCCAATTTAACTTACTGGTGGTGTCGCTTGGACAAGTCACTTTAAGATAATCATACTTGCTGTGTGTGTGTGTGTGTGTGTGTGTGTGTGTGTGTGTTTGTGTATTCATTTATGAAATAAATGAGCTAGTATCCACATCACATCTGGTCCATGGCAGAGGCTTACCACTGCATTTTATTATCATCACTGCTGTTACTCACAGTGCAATGGAATAATGAAAATACCTAATTTAATTTTCAATGAAAAGATCCAAGGAAAGCTCTGCTGATATCTCTTAGCTTACTCTGAATTAGGAATTCAAATACTATTTCTAAATACAGTATCTTCAATGTCTGCCTATTGTTTATTTGTTTTTGTGGAGAGATGGTGGTCAGAAGCAATAGCTCCACTTTGGAACAACACAACCGGGGATTTAGTAGGATGGTCTGAGCATATATTTCAGCCCAAAATATAGAACATTACACTTTTTAAGAAAATTCATAGACTTTTAAAAGTAAACAAGGGATGAGGGATGTAGCTCAGTCGTAGAGATCATGCTTAGCATGTGAAAGGCTCTAAATTCAATCCTCAGCACCAACAAATAACCAAAAACAAAAGTAAACCAGAAAAACTTCAGAAGTGTCTCCTACTTCTATCTGGTAAATAGGAAGGTAAAATAAGACAATCTAATTGTAGTCAGATCACAACTTATAATCAACTGACTCGCTTTATGCTCAGAATTTCCAGCCTATTGTTTAATGAAAATTGTTAAAATTCTATTGCCTAGTCATGTTGTGACAAGGGCTAGTCATAAAGTCAAGGCCTTAAACAGCATTCATAACACTAAATGTAGAGCATGGATTTAATGTTTTCCACACATTTTAAGAAAGCTGTGCAGTGCTTATTTTCCAAGATAAATAGGTAATTAAGACACAGTGACTTTCATCAAAAATGTACTTGTATGCTTAAAACATTTCAAGGTGGATGCAATGCAATATTCATACCTGATCTTTTGAAACTTACTTAAAAACTAGATTATAACTTAAAGAATACCAATTGTAAAAAAAGACTAATATAAGTGACTATATACCTACCTACCTGCATACATATAGAGTCGTTGTTTTACATATATACTAAGTACACTGTTGCATTTTTGTTTTCAGTGTTGATGATCATATCCAGGACCTTGTGCATGCTAGACAAATGCTCTACCACTGAGCCACATCACAACCCAAATGCACATTTCTTAATATTATTTCATCTAATCTTAATAATTTTATAATACAGGTACTATTATCACTTAAAAAATGAGATACCAAGAGCTTGATATGCTAGATCAGTAATTTCCAAAATGTTTGAGTATTTGCTACTGTATTATTAGATCATTGGTAGAAGCAAAATCACCAAAGATATAAAGAATGGAGCATAACTGAAAGCACAATAAAAACAAATACACTGCATAAGCATCAGAACTAGATGTTTACTAACATTATTAAATCTTTTGTTTTCATCCACGATTCTGTCACTCTGCTTCCAATCAAGATAATTATAACACGAAATTTTGACTCATTCTTTGTATGAGAAGTATAACTATTTCCAAAACTACCCTAGAAATTTATTTATGTATAGTGCTGTCATCATTTTTATAAAACCGCATCAATGTTTTGACATTCATAGATTTCAGATAGTTTAGCGTAATTTCTGCATATTTTCTTTCAGAATTCAGCAGCTGGTGCTGTGGTTTCAAGTTAGTATTTATTATTTCATAAGAATCACTTACAAGTGGTTTTCTTAAAACTGTACAAACCTTGAGATTGAAATTCAGGAATAACAACAAATATGTTTTCCCAAAATTTTTACAATTTACTATATTGTTAATGGGGAAAATGCATTAAACTTTAAAAAAAAATTCTGCTGTTTGTCTCAGATCCAGAAGATTGCAGAAATCTCTTCATCTTTAACTTTGGTTACTTTTGTGACACACCTGACATTTGTAAGACATCATTTGACATTTTCTATCAGAATTGTTCATAGAATTGTTAAGACAAATCCTCCTTCCTTTCCCTAATGAAATACCTATTGAGCGTGTACTGAAAACTATACTCTAATTTGAGGTTTCAAATATGAAAGGAATCAATATAAGATGTCAATATCAAGAGGATATTCATGAATCCACTCATTGTTAAATTCATTCAATAAAACATTTACGAAAACTGAGTCCTAAAGGAGTTCATGTAGACTCTACAAGCTCCTGAGATTCTGGGAGCTGCTGCCTTAAGCAGATGTGGGTGGTGGATGAATGTCAGGTACTTCATGCTGCTTTCCCAGGTCATCCCTATGGCCACAATATGCACCTGCTCAATTATGCAGGTGCACAGACAGCCCTTGACAAAGGCTTGAGAGCACCTGAAGGGAAAGTACGACATGAGCCTGGAATAGCTCCTTCTGCCAGAAAGCAAGGAAGTGCTCAAAAACTATGGAGGATACGTTGAAAAAGACACAGGGGCCAGCTGGAAGGAGTTGTTTTCAAGAAGAAGAGGAATTCCAGGCACAATAGAGTCCTCAAGGGAATGCTGTGGGTTTGAGGAGCAGTGAGGAGCCCAGGATGGCTGCAGTGAGCAAGCAAGGCACAGCACACTGCTTTTTTGTTTGTTTTGCTTTCTGGAATAGAGGATTGAATCTTCGGCTTTTCTACCTCTAAGCTATACCCCAAGGCCTATTTAATTTTTCATTTTGAAACAGTCTTGCTAAGTTATCATGTGTTGCCAGTCTGGAGTGAACCTGTGATCCTCCTGTCTCCGTCTCCCAAATACTGGGATGATAGGTGCGCACCACTGCACTCAGCTCAAAATAGTGTTGAAAAATGTTGGGGTAATCAGGGGCCACAGCATGGGAGGCTCTGTGACTTGTTTCCAAGCGCTGGGATATCAACTCTGAGTGAGAGAAGAACACATGGTGATTCTGAGCAGAGAAATGTCCTAGTCTGACTTATGTTTGAAATGATTCCACTGGCCAGTGTGTCATGAATAGAATGGAGGAGTTTAAGAATACAGCAGACAGGCTACTGCAGCCCTTGAGGTGATTGAAGATGGCAGCTCAGGCCAGAAGACAGAAATGCAGGCCGATACATCCTGAAAGCGGAGCCAACTAGACTCCCTGTTGGATTTGATCTGGAGTATATGAGAAGTGGAAGGATTGAGGTTGGCTTTTTAGCTGGCCTATAATATTCTGGGCAGCAAATAAATGGAGACCATGGAACTGGAATGCTTAGCTTGATTTCAAAAGACATTGAGAAGTAAAATTTATAAGAAATGGAATTTAAATTTTTATTTTAACTTCAAGTGTAGGGTTTGTCAGTTTAGGGAATACCTTATAAAGCATTCTGCCTTTATTTCAAAAGCCTCCTTAAGCCTAATCCCATCTTGTAGGTAATTTTGAACTAGCTGTCTCATTTCTTTTGTTCTGAATCATCAGTTTCTTAATGTATTGCATAATAATTATAAAAGGTAAATGCAAAGGATGTAAATGCTAATGCTTTAAAAATATAAGTAACTATGAATGAGAGAGGAGGAAAAGGAGCCCAAACACTCATGTGTGCACATGCTCATTTGTGTGTGTGTGTGTATAGTAGTGTACAGAATTTTTCTTTTCTTATTCCTTTTAATTACCTCCTTTCTCTTTTTCTAGATAGGGAGCAGACTTAACTGGGAAAACTGGAATGAATTGATAGGGAAGAGTTTTGTTATCTTTATACTAACCAGGGCATATACTTGTAAGAGAGCCCACCAGGCAAAGTCGCAGAGCCAGCAAGTTTGTCAAATAAGTTTTCCTCTTGTCACCTTCAACCTTCACTCCAAAGTTTCATCTCTGCATATCTGGGGCTTAGAGCATTGTTATTGCTCTCTGGAAGACCAGAGCTAGCTATCCAGAGCCTTTTCTTCACCTTTCTAATAAACATTGCGTCCTATCTCTCTCTCATATCCCATTTTTACACAATCTTGATGCTGTAGACAAAAGTAAAGTACTAGAAACTGATGTGTTCCTAGTACATTACCCTAAGATACAAATGAATGAACTAAAGCATTATCAAAGAATTTTAAAAAGAACTTGCAGAACTAAATTCTATTTCTAATAGGGAAATAGATGGGACTATATTCTTACTGTGACCACCTCTTTTTTTTAATTGTAATTGTTAACACATTTTAACTGTACAAATGAATGAGACTCACTGTGATATTTCAATGCATGCAAGTATCACACACTAATCATATTCATACACCCTTTCTTCCTTTCCCTTTCTCCCTCCTCTTGGCCACAGGATCCCTAATAGTCCCTCTTCTACTTTCAGGCCTTTGCTGCTGTCTTTACCTTCTTCCTCTTCCCCATCCTCTTTTCCTCCTCTTTTGGTTTTCACACAGGAGAGAAAATGTGATAATGCAATATTTGTATGGCTCATTTGCTTAACATGATATCCTTCATTCCACCCATTTTGTTATAAACAACAGGATTTCATTCTTCTTCATGCCTGAATAATATTCCTTGTGCATATATACCACATTTTATTCATCCATTCATCTGTTGAGAGGCACCTACACTGTTTCCATACCCTGGCTATTGTGAATAGTGCCAGGTAATAAACATGGGGTGCAGATATCTCATTGGTATGCTGACTTCATTCCTTAGGTATATACCCAGGAGTGGTATAGCTGGATCATATGGCAGTTTCATTCTTAGCTTTTGAGAAAAATCCATACACTTTTCCACAGGGACTAATTTACATTCCCACCAACAGTGCATAAAGGCACTTTTTACTCTTCAGCTTTGTCAACATTTGCTATTTTTTGTTTTGTTTGTTTTTGATACAAGCCATTCTAACTGGGCGGAGATGGAATCTCATTTTAGTTTTTATTCACATTTCCCTGATGGCTAAAGATATTATTTCTCACAAACTTATTGGCCATTCGTATTTCTTCTCTTCAGATAATTTGCCCATTTTTTGTTGGATTATTTGTTTTCTTGTTGTTATTGTTAGATTTTGAGTTCCTTTTATATTGTAAATGTTAACCCTCTGTGATATGAATAGTTGATAAAATATTCCTCTCCCATTTGGTAGATTGTCCCTTCAATCCGTTGATTGTTCTCTTTGTTGTACAAGAGTTATTAAATTTGACATAATCTCATTTCCAATTCTTGCTTTTCTTGGAGTCTTGCTCTTGGAGTCTTATCCAGGATATCATTGCCTATGCCAAAATCTTGAAGTATTTTTCCTAATGTTTTCCTTTAGTAGTTTCAGCATTTCAGGTCTCATATTAAGGGGAGACCACTTACCAACGCTCTAACGTCACACATACAAACCTAGGACTCTGACACACTCTCTCTCCCCCTGCTCCCATGCCATAAAGCAAAATGGCAAGAAATCAGCTTTGAAGCTACACGTGACCCTCACTCCATGCCCCTTCCCCCTCTCCAAACTATAGTTTCCTATACAGCTTTAATGTAGGAGGGAACTGTGTTCTAACAATGTACCAGTAAATGCCCTTCTGAATTTCCTGGGAGTGCCCTGTGAGTTTATACATTGTTTTATTGAGCAGAATGTCCCCTGTGAAATCAGAGAGAAACATAACATTGCGTCATATTGCCTTGACCAGGATGGGATGCAGAAAGAGATGTAAAGAGCTAATATGTCATTTAGTATTTTGAGAAATGATTTTGTTTCCCTCACTTAGAAATATTTCAATCTCCTTGTACTGGAATTCAATCATTAAGTGAAAATACAAAATATCATTCTTCTTTTGGAATTCAGCATATTTCCAACCAGATATACTGTAGATTTGAAACAAAAGGATGCTTAATGGAATTAGGCCCATCCCTGGTTATTTAAAAGGCTCCCAGTGTAAGACACTGGGATTCAGAAGAGTGCTCTGTGGCTCCATTACAGCCTGAGGAGCCGCCGAGGGAGGGTGGAAGTTTTCTAAGCGTGATGGGCAGAATCATAAAAAGGAACCAAGGGAGCCAGGTGTGGAGGCACATGCTTGTAATCCCAGCATTTGGGAGTCTGAGACCGGAGGATCCAGGTTCGTGGCTAGCCTTGGCTACCTAGTGAGGCACTCTGCAATTTAGGGAGATCCCGTTTCAAAATGAAGAATAAAAAATAGGGCTGGGGGTATAGCTTGGAGGTAGAATGCCCCAGAGTTCAGTCCTCGGTACCACAAAAAAAAAAAAGGACCTCTGACTCACTGTCTGATGTTTTTCTAAAGGCAGACCACACTTCAGTGTTTAGATTCATAGCCAAATATCTCCAAATACCACCAACCACAGAGCCTGTGACGGGATAAGGCCACTTGGAGAGAAAAACAGAACTGCAGCTTCTTGAGCAAGTGTTGAGCACATCCCAGAACTGTGGTGGTGTCCTTGTTTGCTGTAACAAGACGCTGAGGTCAACAAAGGTCAAAGCTTTCTGGACTGCTCTCTCACCATCTTGAGAGTAAATTAAAACCAGTGTTTTAGGGGTAACTGGCTATTCCAAGTAGAAGACAGCATAAAACCAAATAAATACAAACAAAAACAATTTTAAGTGGGCAAATGAAAGATGGACTAACAACTGCTTTTATGATCTGTGGCATACCCAGGAAAGAAATGTGTTTCTGCAGGCAGCAAACTATTGGCCTTTTTGTGTTTTTTTAAAGAATTGCAATAATTTTTACTTTCCTAAAGTCAGAACCTGAGACAAGGACTTGGGTCCTTGTAGTTGACTGATGAGAGGATCCAGACCACAGATGGGAGGGATGGGAGAAGAGAAAGAGAGAAATGTGGAAAGTTGATATTAGTAATTGAATCTCACTGAGTTGCCAGGATGAGCAACAGTCTCTACCCCTGGGACTTCTAGGGAGCACACAGAATGCCTTCTAGAATCTTCAGCCTTGAAGGCCTGGAGAATGTAACCATCCGTTCTCTTTGCCCAGAAATTAAGGGTTACCTAAGGGCATTAATTCCCTCTCTACTTATACCTCTGGTGGCTAGGCAAGAAAGAAGATTCCCACCACCTTGGGAATGCCCTGAGGCAAAATGTAGAAAGACACCTCCTCTTGAGGTGGGCAGCTACTAGTAGGCAGCAAGTATGAAGTATGATATGGAGCTCTTCACTACAGTTGTGACTGATATCAGAAGTAAATTGGGAATATGTGGTATAAAGGACAATAAATGAATTATCATCATCTAGTCCTCGTGCTATTCAGGTTCATCGGGCTTCCATCCTGTGTTCTTGGCCACAGAGTCTTAGCAAAACAAATTATTTTCATTACTGCTGCAATGGTCCCTAGACCATCACTGAAATACATCATCTCCCTCTTGGCATGGTGGTATACTCCTGTAATCCCAGTATTTGGGAGGCTGAGGTAGTAGGATCTTAGATTTGAGTCTGCCTCAACAACTTAACGAGACCCTGTTTCAAAATAAAAAAAATAAAAAAGGAGTGGAGGTGTCATTCAGAGGTAGAACATCTCTGGGTTCAATATCCAGTTTCCCCCCTCCCCCCCACACATATATTCATTATCTCCCTGTTTCATGTCCATTCCAGATTATCATTGTATTTGGTTAGAAGGTGGGATGACTTAACTTGCTTACCTGGTGGGGAATATAGATTTCCAGCCCTGAAGAGTTTGAGTTTTTGGTTGTCTTGGCCTTATCTGGCCTTTGTTGTTGAAATTGTTCATTTACCACCTTCTTATAGAATGGAAACATTTATGATGTCCTCAGAAGTGTCAGTAATCCTAATTCCTCATGACACATAGGGGCAGTAATATCTATTATAATAACTCCTTCACTAGTCTGCTGGTCCAGGGACATGAGGAGCCCAGTCACCAGCAGTGGATGTTGCTCTGGGCTCAGTGGAATACTTTCTATGTGCTCCAGTATCAATGTTCTTCTCCTTGGAATCAGAACCTTTGCATCACCAGGACTTGGCATTGTGCATTCTGGAAGTACAAAATCTGCAAGGGGATTACTGGACATGGTGGCTGAAGAGGTCAATACTACTTCTGTGCCTTATTTCCTAGACCCATGTGTGTTTTATGGCACCATAAGTGGCCATAGTTTGAATGCATATTCTGCATCCTGGAGGAGTATCCAAACCTTTGAGTGTCATTCCGGAGCAGGTGTGTTCCAGGTGGAAAGTAACTTTAATACTACTGAAGTCTGTCTACAGTGTCATAGAGGAGAATCACATGAATTGGACCAGAGAAACACTGATAGAAGCCTACTCCACTGTCTCTCTTAAACTTCCCAATACTTCCTTACCCCAAATCTCACCTATCCACCCCCCCACAATTAAAAAACAAAACAAAACCTTAGCTGTGGTTCACTCAGCTTTCCTAGCAATTCTTTTATTCATTCCTTCCTTTAGCTTTTTATATTAACTGACTTTTTTGGGATGTACTTTCTAATGGAAGTATTTTCCTGTTCTATGTATGTATGTATGTATGTATGTATGTATGTATGTATGTACTGGGGATTGAACCCCTGTGAGCTACATGCCCCATTTCCCCCAGATCTCTTTTATTTTTATTTTTGAAACAAGGTCTCACTAAGTTTCTGTGGACCTTGCTAAGATGCTGAGGTTGGCCATAAACCTGTGATCCTACTGTCTCAGCCTCCCAAGTACTAGGATTATAAGCATGTGACTCTACACCTAGCTTTTCCTGTATTTTTATTTAATCTGGGGTTCGGCCCCCTTTAAAGCCTCCAGCCAGCAGAATAAAGACCCAGGAATATTCTAAGTCTATCCATATATGGAAAAGGAAGAAACATGGAGAATATTTATTCATAAATATGCTTGTTCTTATCATACCTGTTTATATTGAAAAATTCGTAAGTCTACAGTGAATTCTTATATATTTCTAATTCCTATCCCTCACCGCAGAAGCAGTCCTACCCCTTCCCAGATAAGAAGAGCAGCATCAATGCCAGCTGGCCCTGCTCTGTTTCTGAATGCTGCATGTCGCTTCTTTCCCACACTATCTCTGCACAAAGGTCTCTCTCATATTTCCAGGTCCATGTTTTTAATCTCTCACAATTCTTTTTTTTAGCAGGTGTACACTTACCAAAAGATCAAACTTTAATTATTGAGTTGGGTCTTTAATAGTGAGTATCCTCAGAAAGCTTAGATTCCCTTCAGTTTGTGTACTGGGGGAACATGGCGGTGTGATTTTACAATTCTCCATTTCTCTAGGCCAACCTCTCCAGGCTCTCTGTGGGAGAGTGGGACTCTGCTGTAGGATAATTCCCAGTACCATTTAACAACATGAAGGATACTAGCCAGACCGGTCAATTCCTACTTGGAGTACAAGTTGGAAACATTCTCTCTACATTGTCACATTCTTTCCCTGGGTCACCATTTGACATCTTCTCCAGGCAGTACTTAGGGTTGTTCCTCTCTGATCTTTTCATACCCAGCTCTGTGAGCTACACTATTACAAATGCCATATGCTTTTATTCCCTAAAACTTGTATCACTTTACTGATTATCAGTTAAAAATATGCATTTATCATTTGAGAGCATTTCTTCCTATTAAATTACATGTGTGGTTGATTATTATTAATGAGTATTTTGTAATATCACATTTCTCTTCATAAGCAAGATTGGATTAGAGACACAATGTGACTTTATTACAAAGAAAGAACAGTGGGAAAGGAGAAAGGTAGGGAGAATTGAGGCCTCTGTGACTCACAGGTCTCAATCAAAGATGTTTCTTTCCTCCTCTAGGGAGCCGAAATAAAGAGGGAAGGAGACCAAAATCTACAGTATGGGACTGAAAGTAACTTGAACCTCTAAGAAACATTGGCTATTTTGAGTGTGTGTGTGTGTGTGTGTGTGTGTGTTATTCTCTATTTTTATTAGAGCTTAGCAGATTTTTAATTTTGAATAAGCCAAATCTCATTATTCTAAATCTCTCTGAATATTTTAAATTTGAAAATTTCTACCAATATCAAGATACAAAGTGTTGAATATTGGAATTGTTGTCCAAGTCACTGTGGCTGCCCAACAAAGTGAACTTCAATACTTCAATGTGGCTGTGTATATCTCATCACCACATTCAAAATAGTGACTGTGTTTGAATTACAATCAGGAAGGGTCTTCAGGACTTCAACTGCAGTAGTCATATTTTAGTTTTTAAAGAGAGTGATTGACATGTAGCTACATATTAGGTTATTTTTGTACTGTTTCAGTTATCTGAATGTTTTGTAATAACTTTACTACTTAATAAAGAAAGGATCATGATTATTTCCCTGTCAGTACTGATAACATCTTATTTGCTCCTATCCACATATACACTAGTGAGTAAGGCAATATGATAGCTCCTACAGGGTTTTCATGCATGCTTTCTTATTCATTTACTTAGCAGAAAGAAATGATTACAGGTTATGAAAAAGCAGTGCTATTATGGGAGGCTTTTTAAAATATACCATTTCCCACTCGTTTCATATATTGTTCCCCTTGCCCTAGGACTTGATGTGATAGGATGAGTCAATGGGGAATTACAGGGATTTAGAGTCCAGACAAAATACTTGAAAGAACTGAAGTTTGAAAAAGGAGCTTCTTCTAGAATCACTTCTCAACAGGGGTCATTCCCCCAGCCCCAACATTTAGAGAAGTCCAGAGACATTTTTGGTTGCCATGGCTGGAAGAGGGGGTTGCTACCAGTCAATATTGTGCCAAGGATATTGTTAAATATCCTACAACATACATGATGCCCCTCCCCCACACATACACCCATACCACACAACAAAATATCTGGCCCAAAGTGTCAATAGTGCTTGAGAAATCCTATTATGAGATAAGAAAATTTTTTTGCTGGACTAGGTGATAGTATTTGACAGGGAGGATCATGACAGTATATCAATATAATCCTAGAGAAGGGCACCCTATGCCCTCTCCCAGAATAATGCTGAAGAAGTCATGAAACTTGAGCTAGGTCTGTGGAATGTGAGGAAAGCAATTTACTAGAGAAATCTGGGCTGAAAGAGCCTCAGATGGCCTCTCAGAACATTTCTACATCCCAGCAATGGCAGGGAAAAAACAATACTATACCTCCTCTTGATCCTGTAGCAGGAGTGTGGAGTAGGCCTCCAAGTCTGAAGTTCAGTTATATAGGAAGTGTATGCAGAGCTGGAGCGGCCCCATCCAGATAATCTAGAGAAGCCTTGCCGCAGTTTCTTATCATCTGATTTCACCTTAACCCGGTGCCAGTGAATTCTGTCTTCCCCAAACCCTTACTGATCTCCCTGAAGTTCAGAGACATGATGTGCTTATCTTCGGACTAAGGTTTACACCAGATTTTGAAAACCTCAGGAAGCCCTAGGCCATTCTTGATTTTAGGAAGTCAAATTTCTCCTCCAGATTTTGTGATGAATACTCTTTAGTAAGAAGCCTTTGTAGAACATATCACCTATTTTTAAACTTCTATCTAGATAAGACCCTCCATTGTCTTTTTTTTCCTACAGAAAAGATGTATATTTCTCCCTTCCAAAGTAGATTATTAACCCACCTTTGACCTTTCAGCAATAAGGTATCTTATTATTCCTTCCTGTTTTTTTTTTTTTTTTTTCTGTGATGCTGGAGATTAAATTCAGGTGCTTTCTACCTCTGAGCTACATCTTCAACATCTATTTCAAAGTTATGTTAAGATATTTAAAATAGTCCTACAAGCCCGGCGTAGTGGCGCATGCTTGTAATCCCAGCATTTGGGAGTCTGAGACAGGAGGATCTGGGTTCGAGGCCAGCTTCAGCTGCTTAGTGAGGCCATCCGCGACTTAGTGAGACCCTGTTTCAAAATAAAGAATAAAAAATAGGGCTGGGGCTGTAGCTCAGAGGTAGAATGCCCCCAGGTTCCATCCCCAGTACCACAAAAAATAAAATAAAATAGTCCCACAAAAGAGAACTAAACATTCTTGCAAACAGCAATCTATATCGTACCCTTGAACAACTGTTCCCTTGGTTACTCTTAGCATAGGTGGTGTACCTTTAAGTGAAGGTGATCTTGTGTTAATGAAGTCTAAGAGTCTAAAGAAAATTATGGGCTTTTTTCCATGTTTCTATTGCAATTTTTTCTTTTGAAAAAAAACCACTTTATATTCATTCAACAAATATTTATTGAGCACCCACTATATATCAGGCACTGCCCCACACTGTGGAGATACATTTGTAAACAAGACATAGGTTGCTCCTCTCAGCCCTTGAAGCTTGCTTTTCTTTTTCCTACAGAAAAGATGTATATTTCTCCCTTCCAAAGTAGATTATTAACCCATCTTTGACCTTTCAGCAATAAGGTATCTTATTATTCCTTCCTGTTTTATTTATTTCTGTGATGCTGGAGATGAATTAATTTCCTTGGTAAAGGAAAGCCAGGTGCCAACTTACATTGTGTCTCAGAGGCTCCACACACAGAAGATGGCAGCATTGCTGTATCTGGAACGGTTAGAAGTCTGTTTCAAGCCACCTCCATTCCATCAAGACCTGCTCTTCCATTGGTGGGTGGGCAATGGGTACTACCTTGAGCAGTCACTTGTCAAGGAGTAGAATCTCTGATTCCAGAAAATTCCAGTTTCAACACACATTCCTGAACAACATAGCATTTCCATAAGCCAATAAAATGATGACCACTAAGGTTTAATACCCTAGATCACAGACCAATTACATATAAGTGGTTTAAAGCTATGTTAAAGTGCTATTTTAAAAATGTTCATATAATTGAAAAATATTGTGCAAAATCTCATTCTCTGACTGGTCCCTGAAATGTCTCAAGGCAATACACTGAATTTAAGAAATGCTATTTTAAAGGAGGTCTTATGAGGTTCAAACAAAATTCTTATGAAATGACTTTGGCATTTGCCTTCTTTGATTTTGTAAGACAGAAAAGAATGTGAGGATCTTTTCTAGTAGGCATCCTATTCCATTGTGTACAATTTGCTGACAATAAATTCCACGGGGTCTGGTTCCAGTCATTCTTTTGGCCACTTAACCAAGGTCCTCTGACTGTGACTTGTCACCAGTTTTCTCCATTGTCAAATGGTTGGTTCACATTTCCACAATTGTGACTTGATTTATTATGTGGACACAGGCCTTGCGTAAAACCAGATGAAAGGCATGGACTATGTTGTAGATTTGATGGCCAGAAAATGATCAAAACACTAGATCAGCAGAAAAAAAAAAGTGGCAATCCATAAGACTTAGTACAAAATCTGAGTTGAGTTATCTAATACAAAACTGATGGTGATCTTGATAATTACTAGTAAACCATGATCGTCAGGTCTGAAAATGTATATTATAAAGAATGGAATGAATTCATTTCTTTGTAGCCCCTAAAATCTTACATGAAACACAAAATACATTTCTCTGTTTTTTTTTTTTTCTTTTTTCAGTTCTGGGGATTGAACTCAGGGGCATTCTACCTCCGAGCTCAACCCTCAGTCCTAGTTTTTATTATTTATTTTGAAACTGTCTCACTAAGTTGCGGAGTGCCTCACTAGGTAGCTGAGGCTGGCTGCGAACATAGATCTTCCGGTCTCAGCCTCCCAAATGTTGGTATTACAAGTGTGTGCCACCACGCCCGGCCATTTCTCTGTTTAGTAAGTACTGATCTCCATATCTATTCAAGCAGATAATTTCCTTTAGAGTGTATTTTTTAGTGTGCATTTATATAAGCCAGACAAACATAGGAATACACAGATATGGTTTTGTTATTGAAGAGTTCAGGGGAGAGAGAGAGAAAGAGAGAGAGAGAGAGAGAGAGAGAGAGAGAGAGAGAGAGAGAGAGACACTTTATAATACTAATAGGATATTAAGAAGCTCCAGAGTTAGTCCAAACTAGAATTCACATTTATTAGACTCTTTGTAAAAGAGAAAATAACATTAACCAACTCTTAAGGATGCTATGAGGATTATCTGCATTCCTATAAGCTAAGTACTTGATATATGTTAATGATTATAGTTATTAGCTCTTGTTACCATACAGAAATTCTACTCTTCCCTTTGTTCCCTAGTTATTCAACAGAAGTGACTACCATTTAATGGATGCCTGCCACAGATTTTACCCAAATAATAATTTATTTAATTTTCCCATTAACTTTTTGAAATAGTTATTGTTCATCCCCATTTATATGTAGGAAATTAATTTTCTGAAATTCAATAATTTCAATTCTAGCAATCTGAAAGTCCAAATTTAAACTACACTTCTCTACCTAATCCTAAGATCTTATGGGTAGAGATAATCATGAAAAACTAGGATTCAACTAAGAGTTCTCCCTGGTCTATTCTCGGGGATTTGCTATGTTAATCCACCCTTACCTCTCCTTTGGAGCAAAGAAAGACACTGAAATAGACCTACTGTATCTTATAGGGCATTGAAAACATATGCAAAGTCAATTCAATACACTTTTCTAATGTTTTCTTTCTCTCTACAGTTGGTTTGTAGAGAAGACAAACCTGTGTCTTTGGTGAATGGAGAAAAAGTGTTTGAGCAATTTATTTCCCAAATTCACTGGTTTGCGGAATAATCTATATCACATTTACAATCTTAATTCACTCCAATGTGTTAAGCAATCAAGCAAGAATTGAACAAGTGTGATTCATAAGGAACAGAGAATGAAAGAACCACAGTGAAGAGGCATGACTTTCCTGGGAAGAACCCACACTTACTCCTTGAACAATGTGCCTACTTTCATTTTCCCTTTGTTCTTTCTCAAAGTAAGTCAAATGTGATTAAATAATACTCAATTGCCTTATTGAATTGACAACTGTGTTTATTTTTATTGTTTTAGGATTTAAATATTCATGTGTGACATATTACTATTTCTATAAAATTAGTACATGGCTAAAATTTATCAAATGGTAAATCATGTGCCAGGATTGTTCAAAACACGTTATTTCACTTAATCATTGAGAGCAGCTCTATAAGATAGGTATTGTTACTATCCCACATTCACCGATGAGAAAAATGACACCCTAATGACACACCTCAAGGCATTCAAAAAACAGGAGTAGACTAATCTCAAAGTCAGTATATGGCAGGAGATCCTTAAAACAGAGCAGAAATAAATGAAATGAAAAAAATATTAAAAAATCAACAAAACAAAAAGCTTGTTCTTTGAAAATATTGACAAAATTGATAAACTCTTAGCTAACCTAACCAAAAGAAAAAAGAATCAACCCAAATTATTAAAATCAGAAATAAAAAAGGAGAAATCACCACAGACAATGGGGAAATCCAGAAGATCACCAGAAACTATTTTGGAAATTTATATTTCAATAAACTGGAAAATGTAGAAAAAATAGATTTCTAGACACGTACAATCTACCTAAGTTGAACCAAGAAGATATACAAAACCTAAACCAACCAACAGCAAGCAAAGAGATAGAAACAGCAATAAAAAGCCTTCCATCAAAGAAAAGTACAGGTCCAGACTGATTCCCAGCTGAATTCTATAAAACCTTTACAGAGGAACTAACCTCAATACTTCACAAATTATTCTGTGAAACTGGAAGAGAATGGAATCCTTCCAAATTCCTTCTATGAAGCCAATATAACCTTAATACCAAAACCAAATAAGATCCCTCAAGAAAAAAAATTATAGACCATTATCCTTGTTAAACATAGATGCAAAAATTCTAAACAAAATATTGGCAATGCACATTCAAAACAATATCAAGAAAAGTGTACACCATGACTAAGTTGGTTTCATTCCAGTGATGCAAGACTGGTCCAACAAATGCAAACCAATACATGTTATTCACCACATAAATAGAATTAAAGACAAAAATTACATGATACTCTCAATGCTGAAAAAGCATTTGACAAAATCCAACACCCATTCATGTTAAAAACACTATTGAAAATTGGAATAGAAGAAATTTACTTCAACATCATTAAGGCAATATACAATAAATTAAAAACCAGCATCATATTGAATAGTGAAAAACTGCAGGAATGCCCTTTAAAATCAGGAAGAAGACAAGGATGCCCATTGACTGTCACCACTCCTTTCCAGTATAGTTGTTGAGACTTTTGCCAGAGCTATAACTCAAGAGAAGGATATCAAAGGAATTCAAACAGAAAAGATTATCTTAATTTCCAGATGACATGATCCTATATTTAGAAGACTCTTCCCAAAAAACTCAACCAAAAGACTTCTAGAGCTGATTAACAAATTCAGCAAACTAGCAGGGTACAAAAACAATCTTTAAAAAATCAGTAGCTTTGTATATGCCAATAATAAATCCACTGAAAAAGAAAGCCAGAAAACAATTCCATTCACAATAACCTTAAAAACAATAAAATACCTAGGAATAAATCTAATCAAGGAGGTAAAAAGACCTCCACAGTAAAAACTATAAATCACTAAGGGAAGAAAATTGAAGATCTTAGAAGAAGGAAAGATCTCCCATGCTTTTGCATAGGCAGAATATATATTATCAAAACGACCATTCTACAAAAAATGATTTACAGAGTCACTGCAATCTTATCAAAATACCAATATCATTCTTCACAGACCTAGAAAAATCAGTCCTAAATTTCATATGGAGGAATGCAAGACTCAAAATAGCCAAAGCAGTTGTCAGCAAAATAAGAACCATGCAGGAGGCATCATAATTCCAATATAACAATAATAATAATAATATAATTAATTATTATTATAATTGATTAATTATTATAATAATATAATATAATTTCAAATTATACTACAAAGCTATAGGAATAAAAACACCATGGTATCAGCACAAAACCAGACACATAGACCAAAGGAACAGAATAGAAGATACAGAAACAAATTCACACACTTATGGCCAATTGTTTTTCAACAAAGATGTCAAACACATATGTTCGAGAAAATATAGCCTTTTCAACAAATGGTATTGGGAAAACTGGTTATCCATTCGTAGAAAAATATAATTAAACCACTACCTCTCACCCTGCACAACAGTCAACTTGAGATGGATCAAAGACCTGGAAATTAGACAAGTGACTTTGCAGTTACTGGAGGAGGGCATAGGTCCAACTCTCCAACATGTAGGCACAGGTTGAAACTCCATCAATAAGACCTCCAAAGCTCAGGAAATTAAAACAAGAATAAATGGGATAGCATTAAACTAAAAAGTTTCTGTCCACCAAAGGAAATAAGAGTCCAAATAGAGAGTCTACAGAATGTGGGAAGATCTTAGAAAGCTAATCTTCTGAGAGAGGACTAATATCTAGAATATAGAAAGTACTTAAATGACTTAAAACTAAAGAAAGCAAATAACCCAATCAAGAAATGGGCAATTGAACTAAATAGACACTTCATAAAAGGAGAAATATAAATGGCCAATAAATACAAAAGTGTTCAACAAGCTGGGCGTGGTGGTGCTCTCTTGTAATCCCAGCATTTGGGAGGCGGAAACAAAAGGATCCAGGCTCGCAGCCAGCCTCAGCTACTTAGTGAGGCTCTCTCCGAAACTTAGTGAGACCCTGTTTCAAAATAAAGAATAAAAAATAGGACTGGGGGTGTATCTTGGAGCTAGAATACCCCTGAGTTCAATTCCCAGTACTGTAAAAAAAGGAAAAAAAAAAGTGTTCAACATCATTAGCAATCAGGGAGATGCAAATCAAAACTACATTGAGATTCCACCTAACCCCAATCAGAATGGCAATCATCATGAAGTCAAACAACAATAAATGCTAGCAAGGATGTGAGGAAATAGGAACTCTTCTACACTGTTGGTGGGATTGCAAGTTAGTGCAGCCACTATGGAGATCGGTGTGAAGATTCCTCAGAAAATTGGGAATGGATCCACCATACGATCTAGCTATACCACTCTTGGGTATCTTTCCAAAGAGACTGAAATCAGAATATTATAGTAATATAGGCATATCCATCTATGTAGCAGCACAATTCACAATAGTCATTTATGGAGCCAACATAGGCGTCCATCAACAGATAAATGGATTACAAAATTATGGGATGTTCATATAATGGAATTCTACTCCTCAATAAAGAACAAAATCATGTCATTTGCAGGAAAATGGATAGACCTGGAGAATATTATATTAAGTGAGATTACCCAATTACAGGAAGTGAAGGGTCATATGTTTTCTCTCATAGGTGGAAGCTAAGGAGTAATTCAGATACCAAAGGGATTTCAGATCATGGTGGAGAAACTCCAGTGGAGCAAGGGAGTTGTTCTAGGGGAAGGTGGTGATGGTGGTGATGATGGGGGATTAAAGAAGGAATCACTTCCATTGATGTTATATACATATGTGACAATACCAATGCCAATCTCACCATCCTATATGGGAAAGTGGGCGAATAGGAAGGGGGAGAGCCCACCAAGTACAGTGTGCATGTATGTCATTAATAGTATGAACACACTATGGCCTGAGACTATAATGTACCACCAAAAGAAAAATAGATTATGTTAAAAAAGAAATACTTGAGAACACCTTGAGTTGCATCGCTAAATGATAACTATTCTCTATGCTTTTTTTGTAGTGCTGGGAATTGAATCCAGGGGTGTTTTACTTCTGAGCTACACCTTCAGCCTTGTTTGTTTGTTTGTTTGTTTGGTTGGTTGGTTGTTTTGAAACAAGGTCTCACTAGGTTGCTGAGAGTCTTGCTGGGTTCCTGAGGCTGGTCTTGAACTTGCAATCCTCCGGTCTCAGCTTCCCAAGTATTGGGATTACAGGCATAAGCCACCATGCCCAGCTATCTACACCTTTAAAAATTGGTGCACATATAGAATATTCTGCCAGCAGAAAGTGTTTTTATTTTTTACTTGCTGTATCATACACAATTTGAAATATCTTAAAATTCTTGGCATATTATGATGATCTTTTCTCTCCTATGGCACATCATCATTTATTTAATTATTTTCAGGTGGGATTGCAGATTAGTGCAACCACTGTGGAAAACAGTATGGAGGATCCTCAGATGAATGAGAGTGAATCTACCGTATGATCCAGCAATACCACTTATAGGTATCTACCCAAAAGAATGGAAACCAAACTATCAGACTAGTGCATGTGTATCTATGTTTATAGCTGGACAATTCACAAATGCCAAACTGTGGAACCAGCCAAGATATCCATCAACAGATGAATGGATTACAAAACTATGGGATATGTACACAATGGGATTTTACTCAGCCATGAAGAACAAAATCATGACATTTGCAGGGGAATGGGTGGAACTGGAAAATATTGTTAAGTGAGATTAGTCAGTCACAAAAAGTAAAACGATGGAACTGGAAAATATTATGTTAAGTGAGATTAGTCAGTCACAAAAAGTAAAACATCATATGTTCTCCCTCTCCCTAATATGTGGAAGCTAGGGAGAAAGTGGGTCATAAGAAGGACTCTAGATGAATAAGGAGAAACCTTAGATGAACAAAGAAGATGACTTAACTGAAGGGGCTGGGTGGGGGGGAGAGAAACATCCTAACACACATGATATATGTTCACAAACATATCAAAGTCAATCACTAAACTGAAAATGAGAAGGAAGGAAGGGGGAAGGAATGGGGTGAGAATTGGTGAAGGGTTAAATGAGAAATGTGTGCATGTATGTCTCTACCAGCTTATACCTAACAAAGATGTATGGTTATAATGTACTAATTTTTAAAAAAGAATTAAAGTTGTTAATTTTTTACCACAAAACTACCACATTGACATCTTTGTCTTTAAAGCTTTTTATGCAATTATTTAATATTTTCTTTTAGGATATATTTCTAAAAATGTAAGTCCTATGTAAATAGCATGATTTATTTTAATTCTCCAATAGCTTTCTAATAGAAATCTATGAGACTTTCCATATATTCTTTCTGCCTACTGAATCCTTATTTACTCTTCTGAAATGACTTTTACTCCCACAAGAATTCCAAGTTTCCAATCCTTTAGTGGATAAGTGAATTTCCAAATAGAGGACAGCTGGTATTTATTAGTTTAACAAGCTAATTTAGTGTTTGTAATATTTGAGCTGCATTTTCTCCCAGGCCAATGGTTTTCAGCCTTAAGTGCGGGCTTTGAATTATTTGGTGCTTTCTGGATACAGAGTTTGGTCTGTACTGCTACTTACCCCAGTCTGGCTCCTTTAGGCTCTCAAATTCTCTTTGCTCCAATATTATACAAATATGGCATCTACCTCCTGGTTCGTGCTAAATATTTTGCCTGCTTAGCTCCTCTGGTTGCTGAAAAGCTGCTTCTCTTTTTCTTTTTCCTGGGCCAAAGAGACTTTGCATTTGAGTTCAGCTGTGTTTCTTCCCACAGCCCTCAACTTGCCTCTCCCCACCCCCACCCTTAGTGCTGGGAACTTTGGCCAGGCTTTTACTTGGAACTGTTGTGTAACATATCATACCTAGACATGAGAGAGCAAGAAAATCTTCCGACCCACAAAATTTCTCCAAGGCACAAAATGAGAAGAATTAAAGATCTAGAGATAAATGGAGGGGGGATTCTTCTCATCAGACCACTGACTATAGCTCAATACTTAAGTTCACTGTCAAGAGAAAACCTACACTTATCAACTGTGTACTTGGTGCTAAATCTACAATGCTAATAAAAAAAATAGGTTCAAACAATTCTGTGTCTATATATGAAGGTATCACTACCAATCCAACTAATGTGTACAGGGAGTACAGAGAGAGGTGGGTAGTGGGGTGAGACCCAGAAGAAAACACATTAAGTATTATGTTCATGTATGCCTATATTACTTTGAATCTCATTATGATGTATAATTGCAATGCACCAATTAAAGTATAAAAATAGGCCAACAGAAATTAATTATCCACAAAACAACTCTTCAATTTTTAATAAAGATGAGGAAGAGCTCAGTGAGTTGGAAAGATGATCATGAGAACCTTCAGAAGCTCATCAGACACCAACTCTACTGTACATGACAGCTGCTATTTAGGTAGACATTGGTATCATCTCTGTAGAAATAGGAATCCAGAGCAGTAGAATTATCTCAGTATTAATAGACAAGAATCAGAAAACCCAGTGTCCAATCCTGACTTAATGACCTTACATATTTGGACAAGTTACTTTAAATAAATTTTATTTCTCAATAGTAAGTGATAATTATGAGTAAAGTGTATAACTTATAAAGTTATCTATTGAGGTCAAGTTCATCATCTGGAGAAGAGGTGGGGATAGAAATAAGTCCCCATTCAACTTGTAGTCTATGCCATCCTTTAAGAGAGTGTTGTGTGCTTTAATATTAATATATACAAGATTTTTTTTAATTGCAAAAATAGTTGTTACATTCTAGCATATAACATTTGGCACCATTCTTAAGTGTTGGTCATCTGGTGGTGGCACTACCTGAGGTAAAAGACTTATGAAAATATTAATTGATAACATTGAATGTCTTTGATTTTACTTCCCATAAAAATTAAAGTACAAACTCATTCTGTCAACCACATGTTAACACATTCTTGGAACCATGGGAAAGGGAACACAGTCTTTTTCAAAACACTTTTTAAATTTGTCTCTAATTAGCCGGGCATGGTGGCACACGCTTGTAATCCCAGTTTTTGGGAGTCTGAGCAGGAGGATCCTGGTTCACGGCCAGGCTCAGCTACTTAGTGAGGCCCTCTGCAACTTAGTGAGACCCTGTTTCAAAATAAAGAATAAAAAATAGGGCTGGAGGTGTAGCTCAGAGGTAGAATGCCCCTGGGTTCCATTGCTAGTAACACACACACACACACACACACACACACACACACACACACAAACACAAACTGTCTCTAATTAGTAGTCAAATTTCCTAGCAAAAAGAGTATCCTGTCTGAGGCACAAGTAAGGAACTCAACAGAAAGATGGTGGGGTATTCTAGAGAATGACAACCAAGAGCTGGGAAAATTTGAGAATTCAGTGAAACAGCCAGGCATGGTGGCACACACCTATAGTACCAGTACTTGGGATACTGAGACAGGAGTATCCCAGGTTCAAGGCTAGCCTCAGTGAGACTGTCGACAACTTAGCAAGACCCTGTTTAAAAATAAAAAATATAAAGGGTTTTGGGGAGTGTAGGTCAGAGAAAGAATGCCCCTGAGTTCAATCCCCAGTAATACACACACACACACACACACACACACACACACACACACACATACACACACACACACACACTGAATTCAGTGAAACAAATGTGGTTCTGTTTTCTGTAAACAGAAACTTGACTTTAGATAAGGAAGACTGATATGCAAAAGGGAATCAAGCAGGGCATATATCTGACTAGTAAGGCCAAGTAAACTAAGCAAATTATGTTATAAACACAATTTTGTAATGAGATGTTGTAGCAGGGAGTGCTTTGAGAATTAATGCATTATACAGCTTACCAAAGAACCATGCTATTATTGATAGAAAAAATTCTTTCATTTCTAGCATAATAATTGTTATTTTAACATGAAAGAGAAAAACATCTTAATATATGTTTGAGGGCCCATTAAATCAGTGCATGGAAAATATACTTAGAAGGAAATATATACCTTGTTGTTGACAGAGAAATAAGGTAATAAAATAGTAGACTATTTTAGACTACCTGGGTTTAGCATTTTGTGTTGTTAGTTTACAGTTTATAACTGAATTATATTCTAAAATTTTATTTCCAGGTTAGTCTGTTAGTGTTTGGAAAGTTTCACCCATAAAAATAATGTTCAAAGTGGTGGAATTATTTAACTGAATAACCCTTGTCCCAACACATACATACACATACACACATGTACACACATACACATATGAACACATACACACACACACACACACACACACACACACACACATACCACATATCCTATCAATCCGAAATTTGAAGAAATACAGGGCAGCATAGGCTTTGATGATAGAAGATGGTAATAACCCACCAACAATGTTTAGGGGCTCAATTAGTGGCCTTAGAAAATTTGCTTAATTTCTATTATGTTTATTGTACTCATTTGAAAATGAAAATAATTACAATAATAATCACAATCTTATAGAGTGATCATGAGCATTAAGTAAGGCAATGTAAGCAAAAGTCCTTTTTACACTGAAATATGATACAGCATGTTAGTCATTAATGTACTCTGGCATTCTATGGTTCAGTTATTCTTTGAACTAAATCACCTTTTGTAAACATTTGGGCAAACTAAGTACTATTTATTATGTCTGCATAGAGAAAAATGCATTGTGTAGCAAGAAGGGACTGCAGTAGATCAAGGAGTGTGATGCCATCAGCTGCGGTGCTGCCTGCCAGCCCTTCTAGCCAACTAAATTCTTAACTGCTTCCCCTCCCATTCCCAGATGGAGTAAGAGCTGTTTCCCAGAAAGCAACATGTGTCTCTGCTAACTCCTCTGGTGGACCCACAAAGTACTAAATTACTTCCCCCGTTCTCACAGTTGCCTGGACTCTATTTTCCAGTTGTTTCATGCACATTAAAAGAAAAATATTCAAGATACTTATTAAAGTACAGTAAGGCAGATGGGTATGGTGGCACACACCTGTAATTCCAATACTTGAGAGGCTGAAACTGTAGGATCCCAGGTTTGAGGACAGCTTGGGCAACTTAGCAAGACCTTCTAGCAACTTAGTGAGACCTTGTTTCAAAATAGAAAATAAAATAGGGTTGGGGGAAATAAAATAGGTTGAGAGGAAGACTGCCCCTGAATTCAATCCCCAGTACCAAAAAAAAAATTACAGACATTATTCAAGACCACCACAATATGTATAGGGATCATGGCAATAGGATTTTGCAGATACGGAGAGAGATTAGGCCCAACTCCAAACACATCTTGGACAAATAGGAATTTATAGCCAAGGAGCAGACTGGAGGTCAACAGTTGGAAAATTACTAAGAGGAAGCAATCAATGGTAAGGGGGATTCTGGCTAAGCTAACCTGATTGGATTCTTGCTGGAGACAGGTCAGGGTGATCAGACATTGTATAGGAAATGACAGAGGATGAGGAACCTTGTCAGATATGAATGGTGATTAGATAGAGGGTAGGGAGATTCTTGCTAAACTGATTAAATAGGGTTTTTTACTAAAGCCAGGTTTTACAAGGATGTGCACAGAGGGGTCTAAGAGAAGGTTCAGGAAGCTGACTAAAGTTTGTCAAGCAACATAACCTTGTCAGTATGAGATTTGTTTCTTTGATTAAATTATAAACTGGTTGGAGATGCAACCCATATTTTTGCATTTGCAAAGTACCCAATCTGTACTCTAGGTATAGATTGAGAGCCTGGTGCGTGCTAGCTAGAGGCCAGGGCCCTTTCCAGGTGAAGGGATTACAGTCATAAAGCCAGAAGGTGAAAATGGACTTGTTTCCTCCCAGGGTTATTATCTCAATTAGAGTAGGATGGACAGGGAGTTAGACCCAAACCACATGGAGGTGTGGTAATGACTAGAGGAAAGATCTATGAACAATAGACAAACCTGAGGGTCTGTGGGAAGCAGGTCACTAGATCAAAATTGTTTACAATAGCAGTTTCTCAAGAAACAGAGAAATGCCATGTGTCAGAGCTAAGGAAAATTAAATTTTGGAAAACAACAGAACCTAACAGGAAAGTCATTCCAGGGCAAGTAATTTTATGGTAATTCTTTTTTTTTTTTTTTTTTTTTTTTTTTTTGCGGTACTGGGGATTGAACTCCGGGGCATTCTACCTCCGAGCTATACCCCCAGCCCTATTTTTTATTCTTTATTTTGAAACCGGGTCTCGCTAAGTTGCGGAGTGCCTCACTAGGTAGCTGAGGCTGGCCGCGAACCCGGATCCTCCGGTCTCAGCCTCCCGAATGCTGGGATTACAAGCATGCGCCACCACGCCCGGCTAATTTTATGGTAATTCTATGTCCAGGAAACATGAAGAATTAAATTATTCATTCTTTGAGTAGTCACTTTTGCTTACCTTATTTTGATGTGTTGATTCAGCCAGATGCTTAAAATCACAGTTACAATAGCTAGTATTTTTTTAACATTTACTATGCGCCAAAATTTTACCTTATTTCCCCTGTGTGGATTATAAAGGAACTTAATCATTGCATTAATGTAACAATTTAGAAACTACTGAGGAAATAGTCCCTCAGAAATTTTAAATAATGTACCCAAGGCTATGTAGCTCACTAGCAGCGGAGCATGGGTTTAAACTGAACAATCACCTAAAGCAGCTTTCATAACCACTATGTCATAAAGACTCTCAAATATGAGGAAAGCTTATTTTCTTGAGTAGTTTACTTCTGTATGTTTTGATGTAAAGAAGTTAAACCAAGCCTCTCTCTAAATTAAGTCATATATCATCCCCTGCTCAGACCCCTGAATTACCCTTTGTATATTCAACCCGTATCCCCCTGTCTATTGGCCCTTCGTTTTCTTCCATGCTTTAGTCAGTTGGAAATGTTGCACGATGGCTCACTGGCTCCCTTGGCGGTCTGTGGCTAATTTTGGTTAGCCATTAGTGGGGTTCAGATAACAAGAGGTCTGGCAAGTGAAGAAGTAGGGTGAGTTTGACTCTATCTTTATCCTTCTCTGTCCAAACTCACAAGTCATGATTCAAAACAGTGCTTAGTCTCTGCTTACAGCTAAACTGATTTTTTTTTTCACCAATCTTGGTAAGAAAGACCAGACATACTCAGGTTGAGGTTATGTGATTTTTCATCTCTTGGAGCAGGTATAAGAGGAAGTAGGAGGGGGAAAAATAAGGAACTCTATTTTCTACTACATGTTTACAGTACCCCAGCCTAGTTACTCTGTAAATTATTGCATGTAATCATCACAACTGCTTTTGAGGTGAGAAGTATTATAATTGTCTTGAGAGTGATCCTAACTTGAGAAAAATGCCCAAGTTCACATTGCTTCAAGGGTCAGAACAAGAGTCCATTTCAGTGTCACCCAATTACAAATTTGGTGCTTTCACACTATGTTAGTTATGTGGCAAAGGCTGAGAGTTATCTAGTGGTAAAGCACTAGGAGATTACATGAATCATTTTGATAATAGAAACCACACTCTGTGTGTGTGTGTGTGTGTGTGTGTGTGTGTGTGTGTGTGTGTATGATCACAAGGGCTAGACTCTTTGATAAGCATTGCAAAAGTTATCTATGAAATAGTTACTGTTGTTACATCTAATTTACAGAGAAAGAAAAAGAAGCTTAGATAGATTAAGAAGGAGACAAGTATGATGGTGCATGCCTGAAATCCCAGTACTTGGGAGTCTGAGACAGGAGGATCTCAGGTTTGAGGACAGCCTCAGCAACATAGCAAGACTCTCAACAACTTAGTGAGACTTGGTTTCCAAACAAAATTTTAAAAAGGCTGGAGGTATAGATTCAAGGTAGAATGTCCTTGGGTTCAATCCTTAGTACCATTAAAAAAAGGAAGGAAGGAAGGAAGGAAGGAAGGAAGGAAGGAAGGAAGGAAGGAAGGAAGGAAGGAAGGAAGGAAATAAATATTAAGAAGGAATTTACCTGGGATTGGACACCAGATGATCTCTAAATCTCTTGCTTCTGTCCTTCAACTGTCTTTCACAGGCCTAGCACACACTTAGGTGCTTTATTTCCTACCCCCCCATCTCTTTCCAACATGTATTACATGTGTGCACGTGTGTATGTAAACATTTGTGTGCACTTTTAAAATGTCAGGTACTATTGTAAACCCTTGACTTTTTACTTAATTTAACCTTCATAACAACCCTGTGAATGAGCTATCATTACTATTCCTATTTTATGGAAGGGGAAATAGACTCCCATGGACAATCATGTGCTCAGCATCACACAGGGGTCGGGGGGCAGGATTAACTCCAGGGTCCCGGTGCCTACACTCACTGAGCTCAGCTGCCTCTTACTGTTCACACTGCCACCAGAGCTCTTCCTAACATGCAGAGCCAGACTGTCTCAAGGAGCTTCAATAATTTCCCATTATTTATGAAATAGATTCAAAGATATGTTATTCCACATTCTCTATCAATTCTATGCACAGTAGACCATTTGCCAACCCTGAGTGAGCCAATCCCACCAGCTACCTATGACTTTTCTAATGGACTAGAAGACTCTTCTTTGCCTTTTAGAAACCAAATCAAAGCTGGGTGTGGTGGTGCACACTTATATTTCCAGTACTTGGAAGGCTGAGACAGGAGGATTGCAAGTTGGCAGCCAGCCTCAGCAACTTAGTGAGGCCCTCCACAACTTAGTGAGAATGCTCCTGGGTTCAATCCCCAGTACTGTAAAAAAAAAAAAAAAAGAAAAAGAAAGAAGAAACCAAATCAATGTTCAAGTCACCTCAATGCTTGATGGCTCTTGCCAAAGTGTTCCTCATTTTTCTCCATAGAGATACCCCTTCATGATCTTTCACACTTATTTCTATCTATATAGTATCACACCTGTCATTCTGTGTCTTGTATTATACTGTGATGTTCATCTTCTGCCTCCAGGGGGACCCAGGATCTTGGACTGTGTTCCATCAACATTCCTAAGGTATCTGGCATTTTGTGCAGGTTGTTGATAACCAGTGAGCATTGCTGAATGAGTGAGTGCATGAGGAAGTGGGCGGAGTATTGAATGCATTTGAAGCAGAAGGCAGAACAAGAGCAGTTCTAGGTGTTTGTTGAACTAAATTAACTTTCAGAGTCAATCAAAAGTACATAGAATTTTTGAGCAATATGCGTTACACACACATATTATGAATGCATAATTTCTGCATTGCATGCGTGTTTCAGACAAGAGAACAGCAACATGAAATCCAGATCTTCGTAAGGATGATAGAGCCAAGCCAGGCCAGTTCAGTAGTGAGTGGCATGTCTGAATCCCCAGTTCACCTTCCTGTGGAAGTAAAACTTTCAAGTACACTGCTTAAAGAAGTTTGATGTCTGACTCTCTTTCCTTCCTGCTCACTGGCATTGATGATGATGGAGCAACTGTAGAAGTCACGGTGGAGGCTGGCAGAGCTGCCATCCCAACCTTGATCCCTAGATAACCTTAGGAGCAGAACCTGCCTGCCTACCTGTGCTGAACTGGCAAGTGAAAGAGAAATTAATTCCATCTCTTTTAGTCACTGAACTTTAGGGTCTATTAATTATTACCCCAACCCATATAGCCTTGAACAACTTTCTACCAGTAATAAATTGTGCTTGAGCTGGGCATGGTGACATATGCCTGTAATTCTAGTACTTGGGAGGCTGAGACAGTAGGGTCACAGGTTTGAGAATAGCCTCAGCAACCTAGCAAGGCCCTCAACAACTTAGTGAGACCCTGTTTCAAAATAAAACAGAAAAAAAGGCTGGGAGTGTAACTCAGAGGTAGAATGTCCCTGGGCTCAGTACCCAGTACCAAAAATAAATAAATGAATAGTGCTTGATTTCATGTCTTAGTTTAAATATTCCTTTCTCCGGGAAATCCTTTTTAGCCTCTCAATTGAAAGTTCTCCCTATTCCATCCTATCTTAGAAGTCCATTCTTTTCTATAGCTCAGCATCACTTAATTTTACTTATTTCTATGCTTGTTTCCCCCAACCCCCACTAGACTGATGCTCTGTAAGCACAGGGACAGCTACCGCATTCTCTAATCCCCCAGCGCTATCACACTGTCTGGCAAATAGCTGGTTCCCAGTAAATGTGTGTTAAGTAAAACACAGCTAATAGTAACAATGGACGCAATAAAAATGTCACCAAATATTTACAGTGCTTCCGGAGTTTTACTGAGTATTTTACATGTATACTCATGCTATCATCTCAACAATATGTAGTGAAGCCATGAATAATATCATTATCTCATTGTATTAGGGAAAAACAGGCTTAGAGAAGTGTGAGAACTCTCACGGGGTCCCACAATCACAGCTTTTTTCAGGCCAAGCCTCTTCTCTGTGCTCACCTGTACCTTGGGAATATGGTTAGCAAGAGTCAGGTGCACAAAATCCAGATAGCTCTACTAATTCGAAATCTAGAATTTCTGCCAGTTGAGACTGAGATGCTAGTAAATTATGACAACACCCGGGCAGGCCAATTTAATGATGGCATGTCTGAATACCCAGTCAACTTTCTTATGTGACTCCAGCGTTTATGTGGTTCTTGTCTCAAAGTCATTTACCACAGAAATAAAGCCTAAAGTACTGTTTATAATTTTAAAACAATTTCCAAATGTCTGCAGTTGTTAATTAAAAATTAAGCACTGAGAAACATTGTTTTGAACTCTATCTAATCCCCAAAGGAACAACTACAAGGCTTTTTTTTTTTAAATGTTGAGAATTTGATGTGGAATTTATTCAAATTTCAGAACTACGCACGATAATTCTCTTACTGCATGTTTGTGGTCAAATATCTCACTTGCACCCCACACAGACTCAGCCAAGAACTTAATAGCTAGCAGAAGAAAATCTCCTTCTAATTGTAGGGCTTTTGTAAATTGTTGGGGGACCATTAAATCAGTAGTTAGGGCACTGAGGGTCTGTGTCTGCACTGGCCAATCTGGTAGACACAGTATGCTATCCACACACTGTGTTATTTACATTTAAATTTAAATTAAATAAAAATAAAAGTTCTTCAATTATACTAGCCACATTTAGGTGCTCAACAATCACATGTTCTAGTGGCTAATGTATGAGACAACACAGATTTATAGAAAAATTCCATCATCACAATAAATTCTACTGGATGACATTGTTCTAAACAGCAATTCTCAAACTTTTTGGACTCAACACACATTTAAACTTTTAAAAATTATCATTACAATGCACCAGTACAATTATTATTAAAACACACACACACAAAGAAACCTTTTCAAAATGTAGATTATATCCACTGATACTATATTAGAAATCAAAACTGAAAGAGTTTAAATGCTAACTCATTCCACTAGCTGTAAGAGCACTGACATCATCAAATATAGAAAGCTCTGTGGAGAGTAAGGGTGAAAAAGACAAATGACATCTTAATGCTATGACAATTTTTTTTTTTTTTTTTTTTTTTTTTTTTTTTTTTTTTGCGGTACTGGAGATTGAACTCAAGGGCATTCTACCTCCGAGCTATACCTCCAGCCCTATTTTTTATTCTTTATTTTGAAACCGGGTCTCACTAAGTTGTGGAGTGTCTCACTAGGTAGCTGAGGCTGGCCTCAAACCTGGATCCTCTGGTCTCAGCCTCCCGAATGCTGGGATTACAAGTGTGCGCCACCACGCCCGGCTTTATGACAAATTTTTTGATCTCATAGATGCTCAGTGTTTCAGGATCCCCTAGGGGGTCCTTTGACACACTTTGAGAACCATACCAGTTTCTATTACTAACTAGTTCTCCTCCTTTTCCTCCTCCTCCTTTGCTTTTTTTGTTTTGTTTTTTTGTTTTTTTTGGTACTGGGGATTGAACACAGGGGCATTCTACCTCCAAGCTATACCCCCCAGCCCTACTTAATTTTTCATTTTGAAACAGGGTCTCCCTAAGTTGCTAAGTTGTTGAGGCTGATCTGAAATCTGAGATCCTCCTGTCTCAGCCTCCCAAGTACTAGGATTACAAGCTTGCACCACCATGCCTGCCTTCCCAATTACTTCTAAATGCACATGGTACTAATTTTGCCCAGAGATTCTGGTGAAATTTACATGTTTGGCAATGTAGCATAAAACAATCTTAGTTTTTTTATGAAAGCCAGACTTCTTTGTGAGGGAAGAAAATGAAGGCTCTGTTCAGCAACTACTTCTGATTGAATTGAAGCCTAATGCATGCTGATGATTACATCAGCCATGGTTCAAATTAAGTTTGGCATGAAAATTATAGTGGCTCCGACTAAAGAGCCTCAGACAGCAACTTGGTATTTATACTTAGAATTGCCCCAGTATCATTTGTGTTCACTGAGGTGTCAGCATGTTAGAGAGGAACTCTTACAATATCATTATCAGCTGGTCACAGTGGTGCACACCAGTTATCCCCGTACTTGAGAGGCTGAGAGAGGAGTATCTCAGGTTTGAGGCTAGTGTATGATAACTTAGTGAGATCCCATTTCCAAAAAAAAAAAAGGGTTGGGGATGTAGCTCAGAGGTAGAACATCTGGGGTTCAATGCCTAGTAACACACACACACACACACCACCACCACCACCATCACCACCACCACCATCATTATCATTATTTAACTATGTAACACAAATGATAAGTTACAAAAATATCAAGACCCCGAATCCAACCTAAACACATCAAAATTGTTTCATAATGTTTTGTTTTGGAGTATATAGTTATGGGTTTTGCTTGTTCCTAAAAGTGTGAAAACATTCCATGATGCTATACCATGTGTTGAATTTTCAGAGAGTATATCTTCTCTGTCTATGTAGTATTCCTTAAAAAAACAACCACTAAGTAAAACCAACTTGCTAATGAAGTACATTGTAATAGTTTAACCATAACAGACTTTTCGAAGAAAGCTTTAATAAAAATGGCTCTCTTTTGGGAATTTGCGAATGCCCACCATGGTTGGTAATGATCTGTTTTTGGGTGAATTTAATGATAAAAATTCAAGAATGTTCCACAGCTTGTGTTAATAACTGTGATCCATACTCTCCTTTGCCAGGATGCCTTTCTATCAAGTGTGTGATGTTGGATGGAGACACATACATGAAATGAACTAAGAAAGGCAGAACACCTGCAGTGGTAAAAGGCGGACTCCAGTTGATGAAACACATCACTGATGTGTATTGTTGCCTCTTCTCTTCTGAACATTCTCTGCTATTCATTGTCAAGAGAAGTCACTCTCAAATCTGTTCACATTGAATGACCAAGTCCTGTTTCCTCCTTTTCTTTCTAGATGATAGCATTCCATCCTTCAAAGATGTTTTCATAGGTGAATCAAGTGTGTATCCTGAAAAAGAGTGCCCTTCAAGATCACCCAAGCAAATTTCTTCAGATGTTGACGGGACAGACTGCTGGACACATTTATTTTTATTTCAGCTCTACCTTCTTACAGTGATTAAACCAGGTCTCTGACTGAAGGCAGTGGTTTGAGGAGGACCTTCTTCACATATAACTTTAAGAGACAGAAGTTCACCTCTGGAAATTCATAACAGCCTGACTTCTTTTCCATTATAAGCCCTGCTGGGAAAGAACCAGTAATGGGCAGTTATTTCGTATTGATCTGGGCCTCATCTACTTACTTCTCCAGCTTTGATATAGTAATGAACTACTTGTGAAAACCTCACAAATGTATAATCTGTTATTGTGCTTGGAACACGCTGTGTTCAGCATCATATGATGTTCTGACCTTATTGATTAAAGAGAATAAGGAAAGGCTTTTTAAAAGAAATAAGTGTTCAACAATTGTGTCATGTCTATCTAGAATATTGTAATGGATTAAATTTCAAAAATATTTTTAAATCTTCCAAAGAACTCTAAAACATTTTTTTTTGGTACTGGGGATTGAACTCAGGGGCATTCTACCTCCAAGCTATACCCCCAGCCCTATTTTTTATTCTTTATTTTGAAACCGAGTCTCACTAAGTTGCGGAATGCCTCACTAGGTAGCTGAGGCTGGCCGCGAACCCGGATCCTCCGATCTCAACCTCCCAAATGCTGGGATTACAAGCGTGCACCACCACGCCCGGCTTCTCTAAAACATTTTTAAGATAATTGTAAGCACAGTCAGCTGAGGCTAAAATTTTCCTGGTTTTAATTTATATTCAATATGTATGTACTGACTCTTGCTTTTGACTATTAATTGCATTCTAATTGGTTACTACAACATCTCTTGCGTTAGAGAGTTATAAAAAATCCTTCCTTTAAGGTCAGTGACTTTCTCTTGCAAAGACACCAGAACAAGGTATAGTACAAACTTGTTTGATTGTCTCCCTCTGCATTGTTCACAATACAATAACCCTATCCTCTTGATGAAATCTGTGCTTCATCACACTTTTTCTGATCTTCAGAAGTGGAGGGGCCTCTGCTTCTTTCAGGTGCAGAGACAGTGAAAGATACTAGTGTAGATGGCCTGCAGAATTATATGCCCTATGTGTAGTATAACTCTGTATCCATCAGCTCCCATCCCGCAAAATCTACCAGTAGCACCAAGGGGTCAACTAACTTCTGGTGCCACGATGTGAGAGAAGTTGAAAAGCACAAACCAATAGACATGGAGTGTAGTTAAGACCAGACAATGTCTAGTTATATTCACACAGAGCTGTTTGCCACGGCAATTGCTGGGTAGCAGGTAGGCTGAGAAGATGAGGCAGGATCAAAAAATATAAAATAATTTGATGGCTCTCAGTGAGTCAATATGTGGTCTTCATAGGGTCATCAGGTAATGTAATTTTCATTCCAATAAACCACACCTGGTTGCTCTTTGGTTGGATTGGATTTCCCTCATGGCTGATGGCAAAGGGAAGGCAGCCAAGTTCATCAAAGTTGTAGTTCTAGACAGTATTTTTGAGCGGAAAGGGAGGAAGCTAAGGGAAGCCAGAGAAGAGCGAGAAGTGAGAAGAGTGGGCCGTAGTTATGGCTGTCGAACAGTGTGAGAGCAGTGTGAGAGAAGGCTGAGTGCACAGCCAACTGCACGTCTCAATGCCCTCTCCAATAGCCCACTCTTGTCACGATTTTGTGTTCTAGTACAGTGGCCTGCCTGCTCATCAGAGCCAAGGGCAGATGTGCTCATTGTTCTTTTAGGGAACCTACAAATAGTACCCTTTACTTCCTTCAATTTTGATCCTGTTGGGACAAGAAAAAACTAAATTAGATAAGAGACCAACATATCACCCGTAGTAACGATACAACTGACATTAGAGACTGTGGTTTGTATTTGTGGGCAGCTGAACGGACCCCAGATAGGCAGACTTACTTGCCTAGTACAGGCTGGGTAGGTAAACTCTATTGTCCCTGTGGGATAAGACATTTTCACTTTTGACAGAGACCAGAGCAGATTGTTTGCTGAGATGGACAGGTGGTTCTATGAGAGATGTGAGAGGGAGAAGTTATATTACATGTTATGCAAATTAGGCAGCTATTACAAACGCGTCAGTTTGTTTGTTTGTTTTTGGTACTTGGGATCGAACCTAGGGTCATTTTACCTCCAATCTGCAACCCCAGCCCTTTTTATTTTTTTTATTTTGAAACAGAATCTTGCTAAATTGCTGAGGCTGGCCTTGAACTTGCGATCCTCTTGCCTCAGCCTCCCAAGTACTGGAATACAGGCATGTGCTACTATACCCAGCTCAAACTCATCAGTTTAAATGTATCACCTCCTCAGAAGTAGACAGAGCAGATGGATTTATGTCTCCATAGGTAGACATTTGAGGAGGGGATAGAAGTAGTTTATAGGTAAAAGACCTCCTTTTCCTTAGTGCACAACTTGCAGCTCAGCCTGCACAACTGCCCCATGGTCTGTTCTTGGGGGGTATGTTTGGGAAAGACCCTTGACCTTCTTGCTACAATGTCTGCTGCAATAGAGTTTGACTCCCCTGAGCCATAATCCAGATTGACAAAGAAAGGATGACAAGGAAACTCTCTTTTATGAAGAAATTTTACAACCATCTGTTTATTGGATGTAGAAATAGAGTTTCAAAGCGGTTAAGACACACATTTTACTTCAGTGATTCTAAGAAGCACATTCTCTCACATCTTAATATCTCTGAAATCATGATGTGGCTTACCACCAAACACAGAATATTTGGTTGATTTTCCCCTTTCTTAATGGTATATAACATAAAGAGTGTATCTTTTAATCCAAAGTATCCTAGATTCAGTAAGTTGCTAGGAACTCATGAGACTGAACTTGTTGCTGAGCATGTATGATTCCATGCTTTAGATTATTTTGTGCCCAACAATGACTTTTACCTGAAATATTCCAGCAATGAAGGCAGCACATGTTCCCTGTTCTATGGAAGTCAGTCTCTCATCACCCACATCATTTCATGTTTTGGCTTGCAGTTAGGATGTTGTGTCTTCTTCACCACATCTGTATAGGATTATACTGCTTGGGAGTCACATTCCTTCTTTCTCTGAGAACAGAGACTACTTAATGAGTTCTGTGAAGTGGACTGATGAAATTTGTTTATTATCATAAGTTGAACAAGTGGGGATTGGATATTCTAGCAGCTGGACAGCTGGATCTTATTAGAAGACCGAGCTGGGGACCTTCATATTTCTTTATATAAACTTCATACTGAAGTGGATGTGAGAGGAAAAGTCTTGGGAACTTTTTTATTGCTCAAGAGTATTCCTTCTTGCAATTGAGAAATGTGGGAAATAACTCAAGTGATATTTTGCTTAATCATTGGCTTCTCAAGCAATACTTTATTGAAATGATCTCAGTAAATCTTGAGTGTCTATTTTGTACAAAGGGTAAATGAGATACTTCAGAGAATAAGATAAGCTACCTGCCTTTGAGAGTCTAACCCTAATATAAAAGGGAGCCACTGCACGCACTCCAGGCAAGTCCCAGGAGAGCTGGGGAGATGAGGGGCAGCTTGAGGAAGGAAGAAATCACATATGTATAAGGCAACCAGGAAATGTTTCATGGAAGCAACAGCAGAACTTTGGAAGCGTGGGAATATTTTTTTCCTCAGGTTGAGATGGGATTAATATTTCTGGATTTCAATAATGGCAGGCTAGGATATTTTGAGTTTTACTCCCCTAGAAAGTATCTAAAAATGGTAGATGGACTATTTTTTGAGAATCTTTTACAAGTTGTTTAGCTGAAAAATAAAGGATTATTAAATACATATTGAACAAAAATCAGAAATTCAGCTTTTAAAATGGCACTTTCTAGCCGGGCGTGGTGGCGCACGCTTGTAATCCCAGCATTCAGGAGGCTGAGACCGGAGGATCTGGGTTGGCGGCCAGCCTCAGCTACCTAGTGAGGCACTCTGCAACTTAGACTCGGTTTCAAAATAAAGAATAAAAAATAGGGCTGGGGGTATAGCTTGGAGGTAGAACGCCCCTGAATGGCCTCCTTGCCCCTAAGGACATTTACTAATTCCCCAAAATTTTGGTTTTAATTTTGATCATCCATATATAATGGTCAGTCTAATAGCAAATTGTCTTCAATAAATTCATCACCCAGGAAGGTGTGTAGGCAGGAGAAAGAAGAACCAGGTGCAAACTTCTACCATATTTCATATTAGATAGCAAATCTAGGTGATAGTAAATCTGAAGTTTAAACATTTAACATGTTCTTGTACTGGTTAGTAGTTTGAAGCACAAATTAACTTGGGGGAAAAACAAGGAGCAGAGTGTCTGTCCTCAAGTTCAATATACCTTATTTCTGGCCGTCAGGAGTAATATCACACTCCCACAGAAACTGAGACTGCGTGATGTGGTATGTTGAGCATATTTTAGTAACAATATAAATTGTCAGTTTATTCATACTGTTAGATATTTCTTTTTTAAACTGGCACATTTAAAGACCAAGAATTTGCCTGAATTTGTAACTCTCCCAAATTATGAAGCTAATTAAATATGTAAGTCAAGAATTTCCAGTTCGTTTTACCTGCTCATCTTTTTTGCTATAAAATAATTTCTTTTTATTTTAATAATGTTGAATATTAAGCCATTCAAAGAATTTCTGCCTTCAGAATATACTAATCATATGAGATATTACTAATATACTAATCTTCTGAGAACTTGAAATAAAGAAAGGAACTTTTCTCAGAGGGTGTGGTGGCCTCTCCCTCAATTATTTGCACAGTTGTATGGTGTCAAGTGTCTGGTGCATTCATTGTATAACCAGGGAAGTATTATTTTTGTTCGGGAACATATTGACCTTTCTGATCCCAGATGCGAGAGTTTGCCCATCCTGTGGCCTCTTCTCAAGTCTGTCTATACTCAAACGCTAGCAACTTATCTAGTCCTATGGTTCTGATTGCCACCTGTATGTCAATGATGCTTCTGCTGATAACTCCTCCTCTCACTTCTCCTCTGAGCCATAGACTCCTGTATATGTGATTGTTCAACATAATTTATTTAGATGTGTAACAGGAATCTGAAGTGTCATGTGTCAAAAAAAAAAAGAACCCTAGGTCTCCCACCAACACAAACCTATTTATCCCTAGTCCTTATTTAATAAGCAACACCATCATTCATTCCGTTTCTGAAACCAAAGCAGTGGGGCCTACTTTAATTCTTTACTGTTTTCTTCATCCGCAGATTCTGTTGACTCCATCTGTTGAATACATCACTGGTTGGATACTTCTCAATCCCCCTATTGCTTGCCCTTTAGTCCAAGTCACCATCGTTGTCTGACAGGAACTACTGTAACAGCCACCAAACTTGACTTTGGGCCTCCACTCTCACTTGCCGCACTCACTGTCTGTCCTCTACACTGCAGCTGAAGCAATATTTTAAAATGAAACCAAACATGTTTCACTCTCCTGTTCTCAACTTTTTAACGGTTTCCCAAGGTGGTAAGAAAAAAGTCTAAAGTCCTTACCTTGGCTGCAAGGGCCTTTGCGATTGAGTCCCTGGCTACTTCTTCAGTTTCATTTCTGAGATCCTGCTTCTCATTTATTGTACAATTTCACAACTTTCTTTCTTATCTTCCTCCAACTTGCTACTTGCTTCATTTTAGAACTTTGCTCTTGCTCTTCCAGTTGTCTAATGTTCTTCTGAACAAGACTCGTTCCCTTATTTTAACTGGGTTCCTGCTTAACTGTCCCCTCTTCAAAAGAAGTTTTTGCCTGGTGTGGTGACACATGCCTGTAATCTTGGTTCTTGGGAGGCTGAGACAGGAGGATCAAAGGTTTAAGGACAGCGTCAGCAACATAGCAAGACTGTCAGCAACTATTGAGACCCTGTTTCAAAACAAACAAATAAAATAAAATAATAAAAAAAGAACTGGGGGGTATAGGTAGGAGGTAGAATGACCCTGGGTTCAATCCCCAGCACCCCCCCCACCACATACACACACATGTAGTTTTCTGGAATTTCATTGGCCACTTATTTTTCTCCCTTATTTTATTTCTCATTTTCTAATACCAGTATCATCATATATCACAATACAACTTGATTATATACTTATTTGCATGTTTATTATCATTATTATTATCTATCTTCCCTTCTGTGATATAATTTCATGAGGTCAGAACTATGCTGTTTCTATAAAGAGACCAGGCAGTATATATCTGTTTAATTAATTAATTAATTAATTAATTAATATAAGTACAATAGGCCCTTAGGTTACACTGAATGAAGTTTTCATATACTAATAAGTTTCAAGCTTGGTCCTAAAAAGTAAAATATTCTATTTTCTCTCCACTTTCTAGAACCTGGTGTTGAAAACTGGTTAAACTTAAATGAAACATTTCTTTGATCATTCTGCATATCAAGATTATTAAATATCTTCATTCTCTTGTGTCACTACTGGTGGAGATAATAATAGTACCTACCTTATGAGCTTGCTGCAAACTTACATGTCGTTATGAAAACCTGCTTTAAAAGCTGTCTGATATGCACCAAGCACTCAATAAGTATTCTTATCTTACTATTATTATTGAATTAATTTTAATTTACAGTTTCCTTTTACAAACTTTTAAATTAGAAATGAGTTATGTTGGCTTTTAACATCTGGCATATGGCATATGGGAGTCTTCATTAAATGTAGCAATATTTACTCTGCGGCTGGCTTGTGGTCTATGTGAGAACACAAAAATGACCGTGCAAACTGAAATCTTTCCAAATGATCTAATAATTATGGAGAAAAAAATGTGTTTTTTTCTATGGCTTTTAACCGTTTTGTCAAAACATTAAAACATCTCCCATTCTCAGTCATAAATGTATAGGGAAATGAAAATAGTAAAACCAAATTTATTTTGTACATTGTAATTTTAAGCACAAATATCAATAACAAAAGTATTTTATTTTTGAATGAAACTTACCAAGAGTAGTTTGAATCATGCTTGCCTTCTCCTTCTTATTGTATGACGTATGCTATGGACTGAGCATCTTTCTCATGTGTTGGCGAATCTTGATGTTCATTTCAAAATTCGAAGCAGCATTTAGCATTTTATCCTTTGCACCTGCAATGTCATAAACTATCTTGGACATTACTTGAATGTGAAGTATTTGTTGGAATCTCTTCCTGTAGGACAACCAGCAAATATTTCACATTCAAGTAATATCCAAGATAGTTTATAACATTACAGGTGCAAAGGATAAAATGCTAAATACTTCTTCAAGATTATGGATGTCAATGAGGGAAGTGGTTGGGACAAAAAGGATAAAGGTTTTTTGTTTTTTTGGGTTTTTTTTTTTTATCATTGACACCCATAAGTTTTCACTAAGTTTCCCAGGCTGCATACTAGAGTCTGTTCAATAGTGACAGTGTCAACATTCTATGATAATCTTTTGCTTCTGTAACTGCATTAATATTGGATTTAAGCTTCATGCTTAGGTTTATCAATTTCTGCTTATTGTCTGTATCTTCTTCTAGGTTAGCCAATTTCCATATTGAATGATCCATTCATCTAAAATGTTATATTGATTCATCAGTGGGAACACAGGAAGACACCCAAAACTACACTTGTTGCTGTCTATATATGTGAACAAAATAACAGATGAACAATGCCAAACTTTGCGAGGAGTATCATGTATTGTCAATTATCTTAATGCTTACCTGTTGTTTTGATAGTGATTTGTGAGCTGAATAGCCAGCAGCAAAGTTTGTACTTTATATAATTACTCAGAATTAATATACCATGATAACTGAAATTTGACTTGTGTTGGGAAATTGGCATTAGTTCACTCAACTAAACTAACTGAAGTTTGTGTACATTGGAACCAGAAGCATGCAAAACAAGGACTTCCAACATGTTGGGCTAATACTCATTATTGCCCTCAATTTTTTTCCCCAAAATTGTGAGTCAAAAGAAGATAGTCCTGTGCTACATCTGGGTAATTCTTCATCATTTAAATGTTGTATATGGATCCAGGCATGGTGGTGCACGCTTATAATCTCGGTACTTGGGAGGCTGAGACAGCATAGCTGGTTTGCAGCCAGCTTCAGCAACACAGTGAGGCCCTCTTCAACTTAGTGAGATCCTGTTTCAAAATAAAAAATAAAAAGGGATGGGGTATAGCTCAGAGGTAGAATACCCCTGGGTTCAATCCCCAGTACCACACACACATATGCAAAAAGATGTTGCATTTGTCTTTATGTCAATATAACTATATAACTGCAAAGAAGTGTGTGTGTGTGTGTTTGCCTTTTTACCTTTAATATATTTTACAAAGATGGAACAATCTCACATTGGAGTTTTAAAATATAAAGCACTTTTGTTACTTCTCCGTGAACCTAACCATTATTCCGTGAACCCCTTGGGACTATCTAGGAGAGTGTCCAACATGGGGGTTTTATGAAATATTTATCAGTTGTTGGAGAGTTAGATATTGGGAGTTAATTCTTCATGTTTTAAAGCAGTATTTCTCAAAGTTTTTAAAATGATCACATATACCTCGAAGGAATCTTTTTAAATACATTTTTTCTAATCAACAACCCACCCCCTCCACAAAATTTCAAAACCACAGGTATACTATGTATCTATTCATGCACTATGTCCCTCTGAGATGCTGCAGACCATTGTAATGTCTAGGGTTATTCTAGACATTACAGGAGCCAACTGTTTGCCAAGCTCACCTGTTGGAGGCAATGGGGCCACAAGGTCCTAAGACCATTGAGTCAGGTCAGACACAGTTTGTGTCTTTCCACAATGCTGCAAGATTTATTTAACACTTAAAGATTATAGCATGCAGGAACTTATCAGGAAATTGAGTAAAATTAAGCTAAGTTCTAAGTTCAGATGCTGGGTTCCTGCTTTGCAAAGCCAATTAACAATGAATAAGCATCAAGCAACACACTTCACACTAGCAAATCTGAAGATGTATTAAACAGCACTTAAATTCTAAGACTTAAAGCACTTCAAATAATCAGCAAAATAATACAAACTGCAGACAGAGCCAGTTCTGCTTGCTGAGGCAGGTACACAATGACCCAGCAGAAGCCCTTCCAGAGACCCAGAGGAAGCTTCATTTGCCCATGCAAGTGAGCCCATGGTAACAGGCCCATAGCAGGAGGCCCACCTTCTAGAGACCAAACTCTGGATCCTGAAGCACACTCTTGTCCTAATGCTTGTCCCTGCTGATCAATCTGGTGGGCAGTCCAGTCTTCCCAGGGACCACACAGGATCCATGTCTGCTCAAGCTACTGGTAATAAGCTCACTAATTGCAGACCCCACTGTGTTTTTGTTTTTGTTTTTTAATTTTTTATTGTAGTAATTCGTGCAATATAGCATACATCTTTGTTAAGTACGAGTTGTTAACAACATATTTGCACACAATTCTCATTTGACCCCTTCCCCAATTCCCACCCCAATCCCCTCCCCTTCCCTCCCCCTCCCAGCAATTGCCACATAACCTACCTCCAACTCCCTTTGAATATGGTTCTGAAGGAACTCCCATTCACCTGGAGGGCCAGTAGGAGAAGATATTTATCTGTCAAAAGCAGTCTGTAAAGAGTCTGGGAGAAGCATTTGATCCCTCAAATGTACAGACACCAACACAAGGCTATAGAGATAACAATGAATCAGACATACAGAACACCACCAAAGGAAACTAATAAAGGTCTAGTAACCAACTCAAATAAATTATAATCTATGAACTGCTTCACAAAAATTCAAAATATAGGAATCATCTTGAAAAAGCTCAAGGAGATGCAAGAGAACACAGACATCTAAATAAAATCAGGAAAATATTGTATACACAAAATTAGAAGTTTAACAAAATAAAGACCATAAAAAACAACTAAAATAAATGCTGGAATTAAAGAATTCAATGACAGAAGTAAAAAAAAAATGCAACGTAAGACATCAATAACAGACTTAATCACACAGAAGAAAGAATTAGCAAACTTAAAGGCAGATTATTTCAACTTAGTTAGTCAGAGGAACATAAAAGAAAAGAAGTGAAAAAGAGTAAAGGATGAATAGTGTCTTCAATAAATGGTGTTGTGGAAACTGGATATCCACATGCAGAAGAAGGAAATTGGACCATATATTAACTTGAAATTGAGTACAACATTAATTATAAGACAAAAAACAATAAAAGTTCTGGAAGAAAACGTAAGGAGAAAGTTCTCGGCAATGATTTATTTCTGGCAGGGTAGGCAGATATAGGTCCCATAGCAACAAAAGCTATTAATTAATTAAACTAGTCAAACTAAAAAGCTTCTGCATAGAAAAGGAAACAATGAGCAAAATGAAATGGCAACCTACAAAGTGAGAGAAAATACTTTCAAACCATATACCTGGTAAGTTAGTATTTAAGATATATAAAGAACTCATAGATTTCAATAGTAAAAACCCAAGTAACTCAATTAAAAAATGGTCAATGGACATGTACTTTTTTCAAAATAAGACATGCAAATGGCCAACAGGTATATGAAAAGATGCTGAACATCACTAATCATCAGGGAAGCAAATCAAAACTACAATGATGTATTATCCCACTCTTGTTAAAATGGCTATTACCAAAAATATGAAAGATAACAAGAATTGGTGAGAAGGTGAAATAAAGGGAACTTTTGAACACTGTTGGTGGGTATATAAACTAGTTTAGCCTTTATGGAAAACAATATGGAGATTCTTTAAAAACTAAAAATAGACTACTATATAACCCAGCCATAGCACTTTGGAAAATGTATCTAAAGGAAATGAAGTCAGTATCTCAAAAAAATCAGTATCTCATGTTTATTGCAGCATTATTCACAATAGTCAAGATATTGAAACAATCTAAATGTCTGTTGACAGATGAATGGATAAAGAAAATGTGGTGTGTGTGTGTGTGTGTGTGTGTGTGTGTGTGTAATAAAATATTATTACTTTATTCAGCCAAAAAAGGAAATCCTGCCATTTACAGCAACATAGATGAACTTGAAGGATATTGTGTTAAGTGAAATAAGCCAGACATAAGACAAATGGTATGTAAATTCACTTATATGTGGAATCTAAATAAATATATACAAGTAGAGAGTAGAATGTGGTTGTCAAAAGTTGAGGGTCCCTCAGAGAAGCTCATGTGCTGGCAATGCAGAAATAATTGAATCAGGTGAAATAATTGAACCAGGGTTGTAACTTCATTAGTGATTAATGCATTTGATGGATTAGTAATTTGAACAAACCCATTGGGTGATAACTGTAGGCAGTAGGGTGTGTCTGGAAGAGGTAGGTTACTGGGAGCACAGCCGTAGGGACTATTTCTGTCCTTGCCCCCCCCCCATCCTGACTGCCCCAGCAGCTTTCCTCTGCCACACCCTACCACCATGTTTCTGCCCTGGAGTCAACCAACCACGGACTGAACTTCTCATGAGCCAAATGAACCTTTCCTCCTCTATGTTGTTCTTGTCAGATATCTTGGTCATAGCAATGAAAAGCTAACTAATATACAAGTCAAATATTATGGGATGTTTTAAACTTTTAGGTTTTTTCCATGCTAAAATTTAAATCTATAACTACATTGAGAAAACTTCAAGGGAGGGGCATGCTGGATGTGCCTATTACTTCATAGCACAGCTTCCAGAACTGGCTTGTAACAAAATCCCTTCAGTAGTCTAGTTTGAGAAATAATCCTTGCCTGCCCAGTCCTGAGCCAGGACTACCTTGATAGAGTTGGGTTTTTAACATGAAAATAGCCATAGAGAATATGTAAATGAATAGGGATGAATGTGCTTCAATAAAACCTTATTTACAAAAATAGCAATATGACCCGTTGTTTGCCTACCTCTGCTTTTGCCTGTTAACATGGTGAATTATATTGATTTATTTTCAGCTGTTGAGCTAGGTAAATTGCATTCTTAAGATGAACTTCCCTTGGTTTAGAGCATCTGGCCCAGTTTGTTTCTGTTTATGCTGTCACGGTGTTGAGAGCATCTTAGGGCAGGGCCATAACAGCACCATCTGTGTTTCCCATCAAGCACATAGCAGAAAAAAAGAAAAAGAAAAAGCTGAGGGTGATAATGTGATGTTGGCTTCATAGAATGTGTTGGGGAGAGTCCCATTTCTTTCCATTTCATGGAATAGTTTGAGGAGTATTGAGTTTAGCTCTTCTATAAAGGTTTTATAAAATTCACTTGGAAAACCATCTGGTTTTTGTTTGATGGTAAATTATTGCTGTTTCTATCTCTTTGATTGCTATTGGTCAGTTTAAGTTTTCTATATCTTCTTGACTCAGTTTAGGAAGGCTATATGTGTCTAGAAATTTATCAATTTCTTCTAGATTTTCCATTTTGTTAGAGTATAGTTTTTCAAAGTAGTTTCTGATGATCCTCTGTATTTCCATACTGTCAGTAGTAATATCACCTTTTTTATCTCTTATTTTGGTAATTTGGATTGATTCTCTCTTTCTTTTGGTTAGGTTGGCTAATGGTTTATCTATCTTGTTTAGTTTTTCAAGAAACTAGCTTTTGGTTTTGTTGGTTTTCTATATTTTTTTTAATTTTCTATTAATTTCTGCTCTGATTTTAATAATTTCCTGTCTTCTATTGGCTTTGGGGTTAGACTGTTCTTGTTTTTCAAGGGCTTTGAGCTGTATCATTAGATTATTTATTTGGTGATTTTCTGTTCTTCTTATGTGGGCATTAAGTGCTATAAATTTTCTTTTTCTTTTTTTTGCAGTACTGGGGACTGAACCAAGGGGCATTCTATCCTCAAGCTATACCCCTAGTCCTATTTTTTATTCTTTATTTTGAAACAGGGTCTCACTAAGTTGTGGAGGGCCTCACTAAGTAGCTGAGGCTGGCCTCGAACCCAGATCCTCCTGTCTCAGCCTCCCAAGTACTGTGATTACAAGCATATGCCACCTTACCCAGCTTAAATTTTCCTCATAGTACTGCCTTCAAGGTGCCCCAGAGGTTTTGATATGTTGTGTCTCTGTTTTCACTGGTTTCTAGGAACTTTTTAATTTCTCCCTTACTTCTTCTATGACCCATTCTTCATTCAGCAGTGTGGGTTCAGTCTCCATGTGTTTACATGGTTATTCTGGGTCTTCTTAGAGTTGATTTCTAGTTTCATTCCATTGTGGTCTGAAAAGTCACAGGGAATTATGTTACATTTTTTTAATTTGACAGTGCTCACTTTGTGGCCCAGAGTGTGGTCTATTTTGGAGAAGGTTCCATGGGCAGCTGAAAAAAATGTGAATTCAGCTGTAGTTGGGTGAAATATTCTGTATGTATCTAATGGGTCCATTCAGTTTATGGTATTCTTTAGGTCTGAGACATCTTTATTGACCTTTTGTCTAGAAGATTGGTCTAGTGATGTGAGAAGAGTATTAAAAACACAAAGACACAAAGAACAACAAATGCTGAAGAGGATGTGGAGATGTGGGAACACTAATACATTGTGGTGGGATTGCAGATTACTACAATCACTGTGGAAAACAGTATGAAGGATCCTCCAAACGAATGAGGATGAACCTACCATATGATCTAGCAATACCACTTCTGGGTTTCTACTCAAAAGAATGGAAACCAAACTATCAGACCAATGCATGTGTATCTATGTTTATAGCTGCATAATTCACAATAGCCAAACTATGGAAACAGCCAAGATATCCATTAACAGAAGGATGGATTACAAAACTACGGGATATGTACACAATGGAATTTTACTCAGCCATAAAGAAGAACAAAGCCATGTCATTTTCAGGGAAATGAATGGAACTTGAAAACATTATGCTAAGTGAGATTAGTCAGTCACAAAAGGTAAAAAAATCATATGCTCTCCCTAATATGCAGAAGCTAGGGAGAAAGTGGGATATAAGAGGGACTCTAAATGAAGAAAGAGAAACCTTCTATAAGCAAAGAAGGTGACTTAACTGAAGGTGATGGGGGGGATACCCTAATGCACATGATGTACTTTCACAAACATATCAAAGTCATTCACAACTGAACTTGAGAAGGAGGGAGGGCAAGGGAATGAGGTGGGAACTGGGAAGGGTTAAATGATAAATGTGTGCGTGTATGCCTTTACCAGCTTGTACCTAACAAAGATGTATGATTACAATGCACCACCACCACCAAAAAAATAATAATAATAAAAAAGCTGAGGGTGAAGGTTGGAGCATAAGAAGATGTTGATCAAGTGGTATAAACAGTTATCAGACTAAGTTCTGCGAATCTAACATACAACATATTTACTATAGTTAATAATTGTAATATTTACTTGGAATTTGCTGAGAAAGTAGATATTAAGTGGTCTTACTAACCAATCCCTCCCATACACACACACTGATAAAGGGAAACTGCTGCAGGTGGTGATAGATTTGTGGATTGATGCGATTGTGAAGTAATCACTGTAATATATATATATGAGATCGGTGGCAAATAGAAAACAGATCCTTTATTCTAATAAATTCTTTTTTAAAAATTATTTTAATGAAATGGAGTAGTAAATAAATACTTAAAAATGAGTTAAATTGAGTTATTAGGTTTAACGTGACCTCCTGGGAAAAGAAAGCTGTAGCTTACTTTCCAACACAACCTTGTCAAATGTAAGTTTTTAATATTTAAGTGGTAAAGACAGTGAGATAGACAGGAAATATTAAATTATGAAATTTGTTTAGAAAGTATTAAACTGAGATGTATAGGAAAAATAAATGATATATAGATAGTATGAAGAAAATCAAAATGATAAGTAACAGCAATCTTACCATACAAATTACAATAATATTAATAATTACCATCACCTTCTAAAAACTCCTATGCCAGGCACTGGGAATTGAACCCAGGGCATTCTACCTCCAGGCTACACCCCCAGCCCTTTTCAATTTTTTATGTTGAAACAGGATCTCTCGCTAAGTTGCTGAGGCTGGTCCCTAACATTTGATTCTCCTTTCTCAGCCTCCCAAGTACTGGGATTACAAGCATGCACCACCACACCCAGCCTATTGATTGCTTTTATAAGACACTTTCTGATGCTGTAATTAATTGACATGAAAAATACTTTTAGCATCTAAAACCTGCATAGGAACTACACACCCCAAATAATATCCCAGATTGGTAATTTAACCAATATGGCCTAAAGAGGACTAAATTTTTAAGAACCATAATAAAAAACACAGAGTAATGAGAATAACAAAGACTACCATTGTTTTTTTGGTAGTACTATTTTTTTTTTTTTTGCGGTACTGGGGATTGAACTCAGGGGCATTCTACCTCCGAGCTATACCCCCAGCCCTATTTTTTTATTCTTTATTTTGAAACTGAGTCTCACTAAGTTGTGGAGTGCCTCACTAGGTAGCTGAGGCTGGCCGCGAACCCGGATCCTCCGGTCTCAGCCTCCTGAATGCTGGGATTACAAGCGTGCGCCACCATGCCCGGCTTGGTAGTACTATTAATTCATAAAGAATTAAATGTTTTATTATGATTTAATGCAATAATGATTTAATGAACTGGTTTCTATGAGTGAAAATAGTAGAAAAAAATTTAAATTATATTTAATAAATGCTACAATGGTGTTTGATGATTCAACTTTTATTAGAGATTTTATACTTTTAATAAAGTACTTTTAGAACCTCTGAGGGGCTCTAATAAGTCATCCTGAACAATTAAGAAAAAAGCAAAGGATTGGAATATGGAACACTATGGAAGATACGGCATGGTGAGACAGCCAAATGGGCTGAAAGTCACAATTAGATACTCATATAGCAAACCTTCAAAGGCTGAAGTAGAGGTTCTGGTTCATGGAGAGGAGGAGAGCTAGAAGAGAGCCCAGGAAAGAAGGAGTCTTGGCATAGAGGAGAACTCCTTTTCCCTCTCAGCATATGGCCCCTAAGAGGAAAAACAAAGAGCTGTGTTGAACATGCCTAACTTACTGGCACAGAGTAAAACAATCCCTCTGAGCAAAATAGAAGTGTTTGCCTCTTATCAAAAGTAGAGATGTATTTCTCCCTACTCATATTTTAGTATTGTTTTGGAAGTCTTAAGGTCAGCCAAAGCCAACTTCATGCCTAATGGTAAAATTCAGAGTCCCACTAGGGGTGGATAAGATTAAGTGTGTTTACAGTCATATATATCATATGACATTGTCCTGGAATACTACCAAGGGCAACTGATAAAAGAAAAACAAGTAAGCTATAAAAGCCTAAGAAAGAAATAAAAACTGTTAGGAGTTGTGGATGCCAACATTACATAACCCAATACCTCAAAATAATCAAGTCAATTTCTATGTTACATGACTTGAAAGTTCAGTAAGTTGGTGGTTATTGAGTTCATATGCATTCATCAAGACCTTTCCTGTAGAAAAGCAACAGCATGTTAGAAATATAACAGAATGAAAGATTCTATTTTAATTTCCATAGTAACTGCAACTACTGTTTTCATAGTAATTACAACTACAAAATTCATCTAAGAATATACTACACAAGAAATTTTGATGATGTAATCAGAACTGTAAATGTCATTAAAATATATATATGCCTTTATACATGAACACTAATGGGAAGCTTGGGCTCAATATTATGAAGACACTAATTTCACCCAAACTAATCTATGAATATATAACTTCAATAAAATACAAGTAGGTTCAGTTTCCTTTGAAAGTACACAAGTTGATTCTAAAGTTCACATGGCAGAACAAACATTTGAGAAGAGCCTTGAAATCTTTGAAAATGAGTTACAAGAGGAAGATTAGCAGCACCAGATACTAAAGCACAAAAAGGTGTAGTAATTATTTTTATACTTCTGTTAGTGCATTGTAATTATACATGATAGTGAGATTCAAAGTGATACATTAACACATGCACACATTACGGGTGTATTTCCCTTCACATCCCACCCTGCCTCCTACTTTCTCCCTCTCCACACATGTTAGTGAGATTGTTAGTGATGCCTTCACGTATGAACATGACCTTATTTGAACTGTTTCCTCCTTCAAGTCTCCTTTTTCAAACCCTCTCAGTCTTCTTCCCTCCGTCCCCTTCCACTATTCTCCTGGTCTCTCTCATCCTTTGGCTGAAGTCCCTTCTGTTTCCTAGTTTCTCTCTAGCTTCCACATATGGGAGAAAGCATATGACCCTTGACTTTCTGAGACTGACTGATTTTACTTAGCACAATATTCTCTAGTTCCATCCATTTTCCTGCAAATAACAAAATTTTGCTCTTGCTTATGGCTGAGTAAAATTCCATTGTTGTATATGGTAGATAAGCTATCAGCAGTATAGAGAGATGGAAATTAAATTCCCATGGAAATTAAACCTATGCTGAAGGGAGTATTTAAAGCCAGTGGTAGGAAGAAAGGATGAGCAGTTGAATAGAATTGAAGAAAATGGTGAGCAATTTAAGAAAAAAGATGAAGCTAAACCTCACCTTGTTGACATATACTAAAGTAAATTTCAGATGGAGCAAACATATAATTGAAAAACAACAAAAAAGTACATTTTGAAATGAGGGAGCAAACACAAACTCCAGGTGGCATAAAGGAAAAAGTTAGTGATTTTATTGAATTTACTACAGCAAAACATAATTTTTCTTTGGGAAAAAAAACAAAATAAAAATTAAGAAATACAAAGTAAATATTTAGCAATTTGTTAAGCAGAAAGATGCTTATTTTCTTAATATATAAATGTCTTAAAATATAAGACAAAAAGACTAATAATAGAAAAATTAGGGAAAAAATATAAATGACTGTAAATATATAAAAAGAAGCCCAACTTTACTCACAATTAAAGAACACAGGCTCAAACAATGAGTTAATAGTTGTCAATTACTGGCTAGGCAAAGATCAAAAAGTTTGATACATAGCGTGTTCATAGAGATGCTGGGAAATAGGCATTTTCAGAGACTTACTAAAATGTAAAATTCATGTACTCTTTGTCCCAGAAATTTTTTTCTATGAATTTAATATACTGATATACTTTTACACATGAACACAAATAAGGAAAAATATTAAAGTTTGCTAAAACATTAGTTTTGTAGAAAATAAAGAAAAACGAAAGACAAAAAAAGAGTGAGTCTGGAAACTCATAGATGTCCATCAGAATGGAGTAAAGAATGGTACATGTTTGCAATAAAACATTTGGTCCTTACTTTCTATTCTGAGAAAATAAGCAAATAAATAAACAAATAAATGTGCTGAAATGAACTAATGCTCCCGTGGGTGTCATCAGATATGCTTGTGCATGCCGAGATGTTTCTGGGAATATGTACCCACCAGTACTGGTAAAATTATTATTTCTGAGGGATGGAACCCAACCAACTGAGGGCTTAGGAGAAAGAAGAAAAATGTATTTATTTTTAACTGTATAATCCCTTACGCTGTTTGGATTTTTACCATGACCATGTTTTATTTCAATAAATAGAACACATGTACCTAGTTGCTGGTATAAATTTCGGTCCATGGGTAAGAACCAGCCAATTGAGTAAAATGATATATCAGAACCCTTTTTGGCCAGAAAACCTCAGGATTATCACAATTTGAACTACTTCAAAAGGATTCAGAGCTGAGTCTATTCAATGAATTTTGAGGCAAATCTTAAGATTTGTGGCTCAGTAATAAAGTGCCTAGGAAGGCCCTGGATTTGATCCCCAGTACAGAGGAGGAGGAAGAGGAAGAGGAAGAGAAGGAGGAGGATCTGATTCATGGTCTTTCATAATTATTAATTTATATATTAATTTATCCAGGTAGCTATAAAGAGAATACCATAAACTGGGTAGCTTATAAATAACAGAAATTTATCTCTTACTCTCCTGGAGGCTGGGGAGCCAAGATGGAAGTACTTGCAGATACAGTGTCTGATGAGGGCCTTCTTCTGTTTCATAAATGGCATCTTCTCACTGTGTCTGTGCTTGATGGATGAGAAGAACATCTCTCTGGGAACTTTTTTTCTTATGAAAGCATTAATCTCATTTGTGAGGATTCGGCCCTCATAATCTAACCTGGCAAAGACCTACCTGCTGATACCATCACCTTGATGATTACTCTTCAGCATGCAAATTTTGGAGGGACATACACATTCTGGCCACAGCAGCCTGTCTCATAGACAAAGAGTCCACTGAAGAGGAAACTCAAGCAGAAGAATGACCTAGTAAGATGTGCATTTTATTTTAGGTTATTTTGTGTATGGCAGGTGCTAAGGATTGAACCCAGAGGCATCCTACCTCTTGAGTGACACCCTCAGCCTCTTGAGTGACACCCTCAGACTTTTTTTTTTTTAACAGGGTTTCACTAAGTTGCTGAGGGTCTTGATAAGTTTTGAGGCTGCTACATTCCTCAGCAGGTTTGGAACCTGCCACATTCCTGTCTCAGCTTCACAGTACTTGGATTACAGGTGTGTGCCACTATTCCAGGCTGAGATTTGCATTTTAGAACAATCACATTGTAGTGAATAAACTGACAATAGTAGGGACATACTGGAGTTGGGTGGACTAGTTGGAAGGTCATGTCAGTGGTGCAAAAGAAAATTAGAGAAAGCCAGAACAAACACAGAAGAAGGCAGAGAGGGGCTAACGGAGGTAGAAATGGTGGACTTAGAGCCTGGCTTAGTATGGGATGGAAGGAGTCAGTCTGTGATGACCCCTATGTCCCTGGCTTAGGCAGCCAGGTGAATTGCAGAATCAGAAAAAGTAAAAACAGAGGAGTAGCAGATAATGCCTGCATCTCCTTTTCCTCCTCCTCAGGCTTTCTTCCCATGGCATTGGGCATAGTCATAGGCAAATATATCTGGGCAGGGGATGGAAGTGAGAGATGAAAGGACAGTTTTTTGTTTTTTTTTAAATAGTGAGAATGAATGAGACTCAAGGGAGAAGAAATATCCTGTGTGATGGTGAGCTCTGGAAGAAGATTTTGCTAAATTAAAATAATGACACTTTTTCTGAGCTGGGCGTGGTGGCGCATGCTTGTAATCCCAGCATTCGGGAGGCTGAGACCAGAGGATCCAGGTTCGAGGCCAGCCTCAACTACCTAGTGAGGCACTGCGCAACTTAGTGAGACTCGGTTTCAAAATAAAGAATAAAAAATAGGGCTGGGGGTGTAGCGCAAAAAAAAAAAAAAAAATCCCTAGTACCGCAAAAATAAATAAATAAAATGATGACACTTTTTCTGTTGGCATTAAAGAGAAAATACAGGTATGATTAGAGACCATGATTGCGGCACCTGAGGATCGGGTGGAGGGAAGCTGGCAGAGCTGGCCAAGAGCAGCAGTCAGGACGTGTTCTTTGGCCCGAGGAATTAATGACTACGTCATGGGAAAGAAATGCACCTCACCCAGAGTACACAGAGGGTCTCTTTCTGCAGATTCTGTCTTAGCATCCCACAGAGCTTGGGTGTAACCAGATTGGGGCTCGCCCCGCCAACCAAAGCGGAAGTAGAGGAAGTACTTGGAGATCCCTGGCTTCTTGCCTTGGCTCTGTTGCTAATTGTTTTTATTGTCCCTGGCTAGTCATTTAAATCTCTGATAATTCAAAGACTTCCTCTATGAAATGAGGTTAAATGTGAAGCAATCGGAATTTGGGCCGTTTAATGCAGAAAGGAGCAGACGTAGACCTTGGGTTATGTAGGGTAATGTTAACCCCAGACTTACAGGGCATGGGAAAGTGTCAGTGTTGCTAACGCACAAACCAAAGTCATTGTTTAAATCTTTAAGTGCTAGGTCAGGTGAAAGGTGAGAAGAGGCAGAGAGAAACCAACTGAGTAGAATGATTAGTATGAACTAGAGCTTTAAGCCAACAAATAGAATAGTACTTTTAGAAAGACTATGAGAAATTTGATTGCCTTCTAGAGCATAGAAAGACCTTTGCCTCTTTCATCTTTTCAACCAACTTCAAATAAAGTAGATATCAATGTTGACATTTTACAGAAGTCTGAGACTTAGAAGTTACTCGCCTGAAATCGTTTAACTTGTAAACAATAGGACTAGGATCTGTCTACTCCGAACTCTATTTTATCTATTCGTTTTCACCACTGCCCCACGTTAATATAGTAAGGCAGGTGGGTGATGGGTAGAGTAGCAAGGAAGGTATACTTTTCTCAAAAAGTTACATTTTGACAAAAAACTCTTTGAGTCTGGAAAGAAAAAAAAAACACAGTGAGAAACATAAACTGTGATTCATTGGATGTACAGGTTTTGAACCACAGATATAAGGAAGCAAAAAAAAATTCACTAGAATGATTAGTCACTAAATTAACACATCACCAACCCTGGTGTTTTCGATGCTAGTTTCCTCAGATATCATCTCACATTTAGCCATAACTATCATATGACAAATTTGGTGACCTTAATTCTTCGGTATACTCTTCAATAATAAAAATAGCATTTCATATTATTTGACAACTAATTCATCTAGAGAAATTCCATTTTAGAAAAACTATGTCTTTCCAGAGACTTGGCACAGGTTTGACCTTTGGTTGAATCCTCCTTCTGGTGCACTAGTCACGTGGTGGGTGATGCTTACCCATTCCCGGGCCTTTTCCTTAGTATTTGGAACTTATAGGTTCAGTAAAATGTAACTGAGTTTGAATTTCATTTTTCTGCCTTCCTTAGAATCTACTGGGCTCCTTGATCTTGGGGGTTTTATCTGTCTTAGGAAATTCTCAATCATTATCTACTCAAATATAATTATGTTTTTATTTATAGAAGTTCCTTTTTCCATCCTCTCTCCCCAATTGGTCATTTATTCCTTTTCCTATTATTGGTTAGGACTTCTTTCGCCAAAATTATTTGGCTTCCTGGTATCTTATTAATTCATTTTTCTTTTTGTATTTTACTAGTACGTTTTAATTACACAATAGTGGAGTTCAAAGTCATACAAACAAACATGCACACAGGTGTTTCCCTTCATGTCCTACCCTGCTACCCACCCCTCCCCATACATAATTCTGAGATTGGGAGTAGCACTTTATATATGGGCATAGCACAATTTGATTTGTTTCTTTCATCATTTCCTCCTTTTCCCTTCCCTATCTCCCCATCTCCCTCCGCCACTTCCTTCCACTATTCTGGAAGTGGAAGTTACTAGTCTCTTTCCCCAATTATTTAAAATCCTTTTGTTTTTTGTTTTCTCTCCAACTACCACATATGAGAGAAAACATTTGAACCTTGACTTTCTGAGACTGGCTGGTCTTACTTAGCATACTATTCTGTAGTTTCATCCATTTTCCTACAAGTGACATAATTTTGTTGTTTTTTGGCTGAGCAAAATTCCACTGTGTATATGTACCACATTTTCTTTATGTATTCATCTGTTGATGAACACCAAGGTTGGTTCCATAATTTGGCTATTTATCCTGCTATAAACATAGATATGCATGTATTACTGCAATATACTGACTTCAATTCTTTTGGAAATATATCAAGGAGTAGTATATCTGGTTTTATTCCTAGTCTTTTGAGGAACCTCTATACTAGTCTCTATAGTGGATGTACTAATTTATAATCCCACCAACAGTGGATAAGAGTTGCTATTTCTCTACATCCTTGCCAGCATTTACAATCGTCTATATTCTTAATTATTGCCAGTCTAAATGGAGTTAGATGAAATCTTATTGTTGTTTTGATTTGCATTTCCCTGGTGGCTAATGGTGTTGAACTTTTTTTTTCATACATTTATTGGCCACTTGTATTGTTTCTTTTGAGAAGTATCTATTCTGTTCAATTGCTCATTTTTATTGGGTAATTTTTAGTATAAGTTTTTTTTTTTTTAGTTCTTTATATATTCTAGATATTAGTCCTCTACCAGAGGAGTATCTGGCAAAAATTTTCTCCCATCCTATAGGCTCCCTCTTCAGACTCTTGTTTCCTTTGCTGTGCAGAAGCTTTTCAATTTGATGTCATCCCATTTATTGAGTTTTAGTTTTATTTTCTAAGCTTTACAGGTCTTATTGAGGAAGTCTCTACCAGTGCCAGTGTCCTCTTCTAATAATTACAAAATTTCTGGTCTAATTTCTAGGTATCTGCTCCACCTTGAGCTGACTCTTGAGCAAGATAAGAGATTGGGATCTAATTCCATTCTTCTACCTATGAATAACCAGTTTTCCCAGCAATACTCACTGAAAAGACTATCTTCTCCAAGGTATATTTTTGGCTCCTTTGCTGAAAATCAAATGGCTATAAGCATGAGGATTTGTTTCTGTATCTCCTATTCCATTGGACTGTGTCCATTTTTATGCCAGTATCATGCTGTTTTTGTTACTATAGCTCTGTTGTTCATTTCTTATAGGTTTTTCAGTTAATTGGAATATAAGTTTTCAAAAAGAGTTCCTAATGATTTTCTGGATTTCTGTGCTGTCTGTGTTGATATCTCTTTTTTCATCTCTTATTTGAGTCATTTCTCTCTTTGTTTTTCATTAGGTTGGCTAAGCGTTTATCAATCTTGTTTATCCTATCAAAAGAACCACTTTTTGTTGTATTGGCCCTGTGTATTATCATTCTATATTTCATTAATTTCTACTCTGATTTTAATTATTTTATGCCTTCTACTGGCATTGAGGTTAGTTTGTTCCTATTCTTTCTAGGACCTTGGGATGTATCATTAGGTTGTCTATTTGGATTATTTCTTTTTCTTTTAAATGTGGGCACTCAATGATATAAAGTTTTATTTTAAAACTGCCTTCATAACTGGCGTGGTGGTGCACACTTGTAATTCCAGTATTTGGAAGGCTGAGATAGGAGTATCGCAGGTTCATGGCCAGTCTCAGTTACTAGTGAGGCTCTCTGCAACTTAGCGAGATCTTGTTTCAAAACAAAGAATAAAAAATAGGATTGGGAGTGTAGCTTGGAAGTAGAATGCTCCTGGGTTCAATCCATAGTATCACAAAAACAAACAAACAAAAAACCCTAAAAACCACTGCCCTATAGTTGTCTATAGATTTTGATAAATTATATCTCTGTTTTCACTAGGGATTTTTAAATTTCTCCCTTTATTTCTTCTATGGCTCAGTCCTCATTCAAATATATTGTTCAACTAAAAGGCAAAGAAGGAAAAACCTTAGAAGGGCAAAGAAGGTGATCTAACTGAAGGTGACGGGAGGGGGGCAGAGGGAAACGCCCTATTGCACATGATGTACATCAAAGTCAATCACTAAGCCGGACATGAGAAGGAGGGGGGTGGGGATGGGGTAGGATTTGGGAAAGGGTTAAATGAGTACTGTGTGCATGTATGCCTCTACCAGCTTGTACCTCATTAAGATGTATGATTAAAATGCACTAATAAAACAAATAAAGCAAAGGGAATTTAAAAAAGCTTCTGTACAGCAAAGGAAACAAACAAGAGTCTGAAGAGAGAACATACAGAATGAGAATAAATCTTTATCAACTACTTCTCTGATAGGAGACTAATATGTAGAGTACATAAAGAATTCAAGAAACTTAATACCAAAAAAATTAAAAATGGGCAATTGAAATAGACACTTCTCAAAATAAGAAAAACAAATTACCAACAAATATATGAAAAAAGTTCAACATTATTAGCAATCAGGGAAATGCAAAACTACAGAGATTTCACTTAACTCCAGTTGAAATAGCAATCATTAATAATACAAACAATAATAAATGCTGGCAAGGATGTGGGGAAATAGGAACTCTTCTACATTTTTGGTGGGATCATAAATTAATACAACCACTATGGAGATCAGTATGGAGGTTCCTGAAAAGATTAGCAATGAAACCATCATATTACCTAGCTATACCACTCCTCAGTATCCTTCTAAAAGAATTAAAGTTAGAATACTATAGTGATACATGGATACCCAAGTGTATTTTAGCAAGAGTCACAATAGCTAAATTATGGAAACAACCCAGGTGTCTATCAACAGATCATGAAAATATGGTATTATATACACAGTGGAATCTTATTCATTCATAAAGAAGAACAAAATAATGTCATTTGCAAAAAAAAAAAGAAAGAAAGAAAGAAAAAAAGAATGGAACCAGAGAATATTATGATAGATGAGATCAGCCAGTCTCAGAAAGTCAAGTGTTATATATTCCTTCTCAGATGTGGAAGCTATAGAGAAAAATAGGAACAAAAAGGGGTTTACGATAAATGAGGAGAGACCAATAAAGTAGTGGAAGGGTATGGGGGGAAGGAGATTCAGAGGAGGAAAAGGAGACTTGAGGAAGGAAACAGTTCAAATAAGGTCATGTTCATATATGAAGGTTTCACTACCAATCCCACTAACATATATGGGGAGGGAGGAGAGGGAAGCAGGTGGGATGCAGAGGGGAATATATCAAGCGAGGTATGCTGGCATCACTTTGAATCTTACTATGATGGATAATTACAATGCACCAGTACAAGTATAAAAAATTAAAAGGAAAAATGAAATCCAGTCATTAGCAGCAAAATGGATGGCACTGAAGGACATTGTGTTAAGTGAAAAAAGCCAGATGTAGAAAAACAAATACCAGAGCCAGGCATGGTGGCGCACACTTGTAATCCCAGTATTTGGGAGGCTGAGACAGGAGGATCCGGGTTGGCGGCCAGCCTCAGCTACTTAGTGAGGCCCTCCACAAATTAGTGAGACCCTGTTTCAAAACAAAGAATAAAATTAGGGCTGGGGGTGTATCTTGGAGATAGAATGCCCCTGGTTCAATCCCCAGTACCGCAAAATAAAACAAAACAAAACAAAAAACAGCAACAACAACAACAAAAGCAAGTACCAAATCCAAATATTCTCTTATATGTGAAAACTTTTAAAAAGAAGGAAAAGCCGGGCGTGGTGGCGCACACTTGTAATCCCAGCATTTGGGAGGCTGAGACCGGAGGATCCGGGTTCGTGGCCAGCCTCAGCTACCTAGTGAGGCACTCCACAACTTAGTGAGACTCGGTTTCAAAATAAAGAATAAAAAATAGGGCTGGGGGTATAGCTCGGAGGTAGATTGCCCCTGAGTTCAATCCCCAGTACCGCAACAAAACAAAACAAAACAAAACAAAACAAAAAACAAAACAAAACAAAACAAAAAAAAAACAGTTGATCTGAAAACATGATTACTAGGGATTGGGAAGAGTATAGGGGAGAATGAAAAAAGGGTAGTTGGATTTGATCAATGCACACTGTATGACTGTATGCGTGTGCAGAAATATCACACTAAGCCCCATCAACATGTACAAGTTAATACACAGTAATAAAATAAATGTCCTGTATCCAAGAAAAAAAATTACTACACATGCTAAAGGATTGAACAATCCGAGTCATAGCAGGAAGGGATATTAGTCAATATAAATAGACTCAGAAATGATAGAATGGTAGAATTAGTGGGTAACAATTGAAAAATAGCTATAAATATGCTCTGGGGTATAAACAAAAATGTGAATGTAATGAGAGAAGCAGAAAGTTTTACATATATATGTTTTATATATTTATATATCTTATATTACATTTATTTAGCCTTATTCTAAAATAAATTACTTAAGGCAACTTAACATTTATTTTATTTATTTAAAAATCATATATACATACACATAAATACATATTTTCTATTATGGTCTGTTGCACCTTTTACTTGTCCATCTTCTTAGAGACGAATGATCTCCGATTGAGAAACTCACACACAGGTGAGGAGAGGGCCACTTGTGCTCTGACTTTATTCAGACCATAGTAACTATGTATGCGATTAGAGGTCTTACAGTGTCACAACAAAGAAGTCTTCATACATAAAACATAAAAGTAACTACATCAAAGAAAGCTTGAAGAAGAACTAGATAAGTTTTCACATGGTAGTCTACAAGGACACCTGCTGTTTTCCAGCCAGGCAGAACTCGGAGCCACTGGGCAAGGCTCCAAGCTTACTTAGGGCTTTCCCCAGCCCTGCTCAAGGCCACTGCCTGTTCTCAGAGTTTAGCTATTAGTCTGTCAGAAAATACATTATAGGTCTGGGTCCCTTCAATTTTATATATGCACATATATAATATACACATAAACATATTTACATATATGTATGTACACACACACACACACACACACACACACACACACACACACACACACACACAAACTTCTAGCATTATCCAACCAAAGAACTGGGAAAATAGAGTCTTCATCTGCTAACTTCTATCCCTCCTCCATGGTTGCCTTTGAGAAAGAGAAGCCAAAGAGCCAGGGAGCTTCAGCTAAGAAGCTGTTGTCCAAGGTGACTGCTGATCTCATTGGTGAGTGGAGGGCCTATGGGGGGATACCAATGTTGAACATATGACTAGGACTTTTCCTTATCATTTGTATGGGAAGCCAAAGAAAAGAGAAATTTTAACATGTCTTTTTCTGGATTGTCCCCACTGTATTACTGTGGGTGTGTCACCTCTGTCATTCCCCAATGTCTCTTCAGTTACTTCTGGAAGTCCTAAAAAGATGTCTCAGGAGAACCCACAAAAAAGGACTCGCAATGATAAGATAGCCTCTTCTACATTTCCTCCTCTCTCTATATATCTCAGTCAGTACTTGCTCAGGAAACCTCAGTCACTCTTGTCATTGCTGTTTCCTGTTGCTGGCATCATGACATTGTGATGTTTCACCCAATATTCTTCTACTTCATCCATCCATGACCACCACTTACCCACTCTTGTGTCCCACTTCCTGCCATAACATTCCCCATGGAAGAACGCCTGGCTCTTGCAAGGTCTTAGGGCAATTTGATATGAAAACTCCATTGTACACACCCTTTTGACCTAATACACTTCCACTGAGCTGTCCTGAGGACCAATGGCAAGACGTAGATCTTTGGAAGCATCAATCGCATTTAATCCCTGAAGCCTTTCAGAAGGTATATTCTGTTATTATCCTCATTCTATAGATGGGGAAATGAAGTTGAACAAACTAAAAAAATTTTCCCAAGATCACATCAATAGAGTTGTAATTTGCTCTGAAGTCCATCTGATTCTTTAAAACCTGTCTTTAACAACTGTATGAATAGAAGCATCTCCATTGTCCTTTTGTGTTCCACATTCTGTATTGATAAAAGCACAACGCCAGAAGAGCAGGTTCCAGATGATGTTTGAAGAGCTGATCTCAGGAGCAAGGCATGGCTTGATGACACTCTCGGAGTCTCACTTGTAAATATTTTTCCAGCATCCTCTAACTTGGGGTTAGAGAGCAAATACTAGCATTTACGAAACTTCTAGAATGGTTTGTATTTATTTATTTCTGCAGTTTACAAACTTTCTTCCTTCTTATCTCAATCATAATTAACTAATAACCTTGAAGTTATGAACAAACTATAATTTTAAATTTCTTCTTTGTGGAAAAAAAAAAAGCTCACAGGGATTGTTTCTTGGCACTCAGGACCCTTATTTACCCAGCTACTTGGGACTAAACAGAACTTGATGTAAAGTATTCAGGCTGCCAGCCCTGCCTTCTTGCCTCTACTGGAGGTATTTACCTAAGCACAGGATTTCCTGGATGAACTCTAAATCAGAAACAAGCACACACCTCACACTTGCACGAAATGTCCTCCTTTATATATTCGCTTTTGATATGACTTCTTTGTCTCTCTTGGAACCCTGGATTGCTGCTGTCATCCTTTGGCAGCATTGAATATCTAAGCTACCCTGAGGGCTTTCTCAGGATAAACAGAATCTCAGGTTCCATACAAATTTCATTAGAAAGAATGGGAGCTGATGTAGTCAAATCTTGAAACCATTATATTCATCTATTGGTGTAAAGGATTAGAACCATACTAAACGTGGTGATAATTTGTTATACAAAAAGGTTAGAAAGCTGAACCCAAATCTCAGTGAGATCTTTTCACAGGTGAAGTACTCTGCTACTTGCTTGTTCTGCTTCTCCTGACAACATAGATTATTTGTTTTGAAGAAAAAAAAATCAACTTTACCTCCCTTTTCATGAAATCAATTGAAAAATCATTTGGCAAAAGCAATGAAATGAGAGACTTTATTAAGATAGCTCTTATTTCGAATGTAAATATTTTGAAGGAAGCAAACTTGAGTAGCAAGGCATCGAACTTCTTAAAAAAAACAAAACAAAACAAAACAAAACAAAAAAACCCTGTGTATGTGTATGTAGGGGCAGCCTACAAGGGGCAGCCTAAGTTTACAGTTTGTAAAAGCACACCTTAAGAAAGTGGGAGCCAAGGAGAGCGAGAGCTATCACCATGAAATTAGGCATGACTCAAGGTTTGATTATGTAGCAAACTGAATGTCCAGGAGGAAAATAAAATGTTGGCAAACACCAATGTAAATCATTAGATTTTCCAGGAAAGACAACTTCTTTTCTTACCAGGAAATCAAAGATTGTTTATTTTTAAATGTTTTATTTTCATGTTCTTTATAAAAACAATAAATATTAAATCTTTTCATTCTAAGACATAGAGACACATTGCATAATTAGAAGTAAACAAGGCATTATGCCTTACAAAAAAGACATTAAATGTCCAAGAGATATTTAGAACATCGTAGTTCTTATAACATCAGCATGAAAAATGTTGACCACATGCTGTGGGACTATTTCAATAAATATCAACTGACATGCTTCCAACGAGTGACAGAAAGAGATGTGCACACACATTCTCTGCCCAGACAATGATCTGTTTGCTTAGATCCCCTGGTCTCCATCATAGTAGCTGGAAACATTTCAAAAACCTTCCACCTTCAAGTTAAGAAACCAGGATCAATTTAAATCAGGGTTTGACATAGAATAAGTGATAAACATAATGGTACAGTATACAAGTAGATTAAATCATACTCCTAGTTATTTTATAAGTAAAATACTAACACAGAGACTTTTAAAGCAATTAAATAGAAGAACTCTTCTTAGTGTGTTTAGTGCTCAAGCACAGAAAGGCCATTCTAGAAGACTTCGAGAGCTATCTTATTCCTTCCCCTTTCCTTCAAAGACAGGCTCTGCTCCAGGAACAGCCACCACTGAGGATCATCCTTCTTCCACTTGTCACCTGGAGTTGCCACTGTAATGAGAAAATGGTTGTCCTTAGTAGGTGCTCAGGAAAGCTGACTGCACAGCATTTCTCTGTCCTGTCCCCTAGGCTCCTGAGTTTTCTAGTTCCCGAGCTTGGTACCAAGCGACTGCTGCCTGGGATGGTTGTGCTTTACCAGAGACCTCTAGGCTATGGACATTCTCTTTTAGAAATGGCACCGGCAGGGGTTATGTGGTTTCTACTGTATGACTGGTATGTCCTACTAACAACCAGAAGCTGTTGCTCTCTGTCACGCTGAGCCCTCTTAGCTCATGAAGTACCTCTATTATTGCCCCTATTTTACTATGTCTTAGATAAACTAAATAATTGTCCTGAGTCACCTGGCTAATAGGTAGTGGTGGAAACCAGGCTTGTACTCAGTGCAGTATCACTGCAAAATCCCTATGCGTCACCACTTAACTCCAGGGTCCATGTTACCAAATACCATGGGGTTTGCTTTTCAGATCTGAAACTCAGGGAGAACTGGGCAGAGGGATATGTGTTTTTTTTGTTTTGTTTTGTTTTTTGTTTTTTATAACAAGTGGAAAGCTCTCATAACTAGGCAATACTAATGAGAATTTTAAGGGCTTTAGGTGGGGATGGAAGACACTGGAAAATATCTCACATCCTGTGTGTGTGTGTGTGTGTGTGTGTGTGTGTGTGTGTGTGTCTAGGAATTGAACCCAGAGACGTTCTACCTCTGAGCTACACTCTCAGCCCTATTTTACTTATTATTATTATTATTGTTGTTGTTGTTATTTGAAACAGGGTCTCATTAAGCTGCTGAGACTGGTCTTGAACCTGCCATTCTCCTATCTCAGCCTCCAAAGTACTGAGATTGCTGGCATGCCCTGGCTCTTAATGACCAATACAACTGTGAAAAGCAATCACGATTTCTAACAGTTCAGCTCGCCCTGGATTTCCCTGATAAAATTTTCAGTGCGTCTGACCTATATGTCCAGTCACATAGAAACTATAACTCACCTGTTCAGCATCTTGTTGACGATTCTCTTAACCACCGGCGCTTCAGGGTTGAGACAAGCTTCCTGACCATTCTTCAGGGTGGCTCTGCAGAGACAAGGGAGGAGTCACGTGAGCAGGAGGTCTGGCTGGGCAGCAGGTAGGGGCAGCGGGAGGGTCGGGGCGACCCCAGCGGTGACAGCAGCAGCCGCGATGGCCACTGCAGCGGCGCCAGGCGGGACTTACACGACTTCGGTCTGGGCGCAGTGGGCGCCCGAAGGCGTCACCTTCACGCTCTGGATGTTCCTGAGGTGAATTCCTTGCACGGTCTGCAAGCACTGGCAGCGCAGTTCAGAGACCACGGGGGCCCCTGGAGGGTGGGCGTGGGGAGAGACTGGGTTAGCGGGGGCTATCGACATGGGCGCCCCCTCCCGGATCCGCATCCCTCCGGGGACCCCAGGGCTCAGGTGGTACCTGCAGCTGGCCGGCGGGCGGCCACGAGGAGCAGCAGCAGCAGCAGCGCGGCGCGGAGGAGTCGAGGGGCCATGGTGCTCTGCGAGGGTGGCGGTGGAGTCTGGAACGGGTGCTGGTGGTGAGGGCTGCGACCTGGGCTCTGTGACTCCCCAAGATCCGCGAGCCCCTTTTATGCATGGCTGGCGGGGAAGGTTGGAACCCCGGCCAGAGGGAAGGGAAATTCCCCGCGCTGCTGTTTCCCTGAGTCAGGAAGAAAGACGTGCCCGCCTCTGGGTGGACTGGGGTGGGGGGACACCGGTGCTGCTCGCCTCTCCCTCCCGCCTGGCTCCCAGGACTCTAGGAGGTAGGCTCTGTGCCCCGAACCCCCAAAGGAGCAGTGAGTGGCCGGCCGCTCTGGAGGGACCGCCCGGGAGGGAACCGTGAGCGTCCAGGACCCCAGTGCATAGAGTGCACAGGGTGACACGGAAGAACAGAACTGGGAGCTGACCCCATGGACCCACTACAGGGGCAGCAGGAGGTCATTAGAGGAAGAGAATTCAATCTTGTTAGTTATCAGATGTAGGAGGATTAAGGAGGAGCAGAGAGGGGCCCAGATACTGCTTACTCACCGCCCTCTACATTTCCTCTCTCTCTCTGTCCCTAATTTTTTATTTTGCCTATTTCACATATATCTGAAATCAATTCTCTTTGTCAAAAATTTGGCCAACATCTCGGATTGCAGAGAACATTTGGCTTGTTCCTGGTGCATATCCTCAGATCACGCTTAGGATATTTCGCTTATGCCTTTTATTTGGTGAGAACAGGGTGGAAAGCAGTATTAATTTCAGTGAAGGTGAAGGCCGTAACATGAACTCTTCTTTCATAGCCTGCATAATTGCCTTCCTCCTCCTGAAATGTTGGCACTCCACAATTTACTGGAGATCTCCTCTGTTTAAGGAGTTCCAGATTTGCGTTTATTTTTTATTTCTTTCTTTCTCTTTTTTCAATATGGTCTGGGTTTGGTGGAGCAGGATATTGAAGTTGACCTTTTCTGATCTGTGTTTGGACAGCATGGCTCATGGACACTACAGAGTAGAAGAGGTAGGTTGACTCTCCAGGGGAGGGAAAAAGAGACTTTTAGTACATGGGGAGTCAGATCTGCGAGCATGACCTGTCATCTTGTCTAAGTTAGATGAACAAAACCTCCAACGTATGCTTATGTCAGATCAACTAGAACAAAACATAACCAAAGTGTTATGAGATGAAAAGATTTATACAGTATGCCCACAATTGATTTATGGCTAGACTGCTCGACCAAGAAGAAATATTCCAAACCTCAAATATCAAGTGATTGACGTGGTTGAATTACCATCGCACACTTGGAGGGACCTCGTCAAGCCCTTGTCTGATGTCATGGGTGTCCACTGTGCAGCACCTGTACCCTGAAACAGCAAACAGAATCATGAGGATGAAATAAGAAAGGCCAAATCACAGGTGAAATCCCATTTCATCTGCTACAGGGCTTTCTTCCCCTCTCCCTAGAAATCTTGATATGTCTCTGTTGTCTGATGAGGGATTTCAAAGTCTTTTAACCTGACGCTTTTCTTGTTTTCTCTCCAGAAGTGTTAGAGCACTTCAATTCATCATTGCATTTTAGAAGCTTATATGTGATTCTCTAAGTCAGATTCAGACCTCTTTTAAGCAGAATGAAATACAATGGGGCTGGGGAGAGGAGAAAGGAATGGTCTCCACCTAAGAGACCATGTGTTCAGGACAAGATTCCATACCACCCAGTTTCACTGGTCCCAGCCAGTGCCCCTAGCCAACCGCAGGGCGTGCAACTCAACCTGCATTTAGTTCTCCCACATCACCTGCAACTTGTTAAACCTCTCTGTGACGACCCCAAGGTAGTGGTGAAAAGTGAGTCACCATTGGTAAAGATCCAGCACAGATTAAGTGCCTTATAAATGTACATTAAATAAATAAATGGAAATCATTTTTTCAACATTGCCTAAACGGAAACTCAATCTTCTATAAAGGAAGGGAAAAAAATCTAATGTAAAGGTTCATTCCCCAATTTTTCTTTTCACACTGAGAATTGTGTATCCTTTACAGCCACCTAATTGTCCCTAACCATATATAGCACTATATTGAGCAGCAGTGTATCTCCATGACCTCAAGGAAGATCCTAGACGAATAATTTCACATAAACATCATCATTTTGGTGTCCAAAATGTCGTATAGTGCTCAGAGGTGGTGGTGCTGCCATTACAAGAACCTTGGTCAAGAGTGGAAAGGTGTGCTAGAATGTGTCATTGCCTTAGATACTATCGATAACTTATTTGTTTCAGTCCTAAAATTTTTAGTAACTTCTTTTCCCACATCTCCCTTACTTCAATTCCTTGACTGAAAGGATGCCAAAAACTACTATTCAATGAAGGTGGAAAGACAAAGTAAAGCAAATGTCTTTAGCAATTTCAAGTATAATACAAAATAAAATACTGTGTTTTCATCTTTCAGCAACAAAGGCACCCATGTATTCTATTGAGAAGTGCACTTAGGATTTTTTTAACAGCTTTGTTTTGTTTTGTTTTTACTGTTGAGATAAATCATCGATTTATTTTTCATCTGCTTTTAAGCCTTTTACTTATAAAGAGTTTCAGTAATAGACTCCCCATCTTATGTATTAGAAAAGATATTCTCAATGAATCCTTTAAAAATGCTCTAATACTGCTGGTCGTGGTGGCACACGCTTGTAATCCCAGCATTTGGGAGGCTGAGATCGGAGGATCCGGGTTCATGGCCAGCCTCGGCTACCTAGTGAGGCACTCTGCAACTTAGTGAGACCCTGTTTCCAAATAAAGAATAAAAAATAGGGCTGGGGGTATAGCTCGGAGGTAGAATGCCCCTGAGTTCAATCCCCAGTACCGCAAAAAAGAAAAAAAAATGCTCTAATATTCATCAGTATGATCCTAAGAGAAAAAAATGGAAAATTAAAAAGAAGATTTAAATTTGTATCAAAGAGGAGGAAATGAGAAATGAGCTAAATGTTATAAAATATGTGACTAGCTCATGAATAATTAAGAATTTATGTGGTTACTCTTCTTCTATTTCTGGGATTTGATGGGGGAAATGGCCAAAAATATGAAAGTAATTCTTTAAAGTTTGAAAGATTTTGAGGAGTTGGTCTTATGCTCTCTTAAAGTTTGTGGTCTAATATATAGACACTGGTAAAGACTTCCTCAATAAGATCCCAAAAGCTCAGAATCAATAAATGGTGGCATCAATTTTAAAAGCTTCTTCACAGCAAAGTAAACAATCAAGAGTCTGAAGAGAGAAAATCTTTGCCAGCTACTCCTCTTATAGGGAAATAATATCTAGAATATATAAAGTCACAAAAAATCTCCTCAAAAAGAATAAAAAATGGACAATTTAACTGAGTAGATACTCCTTAAAAGAAGAGATAAAAATGGTCAACAATGTAAGAAAATATGTTCAACATCATTAGCAATCAAGGAAATGCAAATTAAAACTGCACTGAGATTCTAACTACAGTTAGAATGGCAATCATCAAGAATACAAATAATAATAAATGCCACAGAAGATGTGGGGAAATAGGAACTCTTATCCACTGTTGGTGGGACTGCAAATTAGTACAAACACTATGGAGATCAGTATGGTGGTTCCTTCAAAAGTCTTGGAATGGAACCATCATATGACCCAGGTATATTAATACTTTGTATCTTTCCAAAAGCATTAAAGTCAGAATGCTATAGTAATACATGCATATCTATGTTTATAGCAGAACAAGTTACAAAAGCCAAATTATGCAACCAACCTAGATGCTCATTAACAGATGAATGGATAATAAAAATATGGTATCTACACAATGGAATTTTACTCAGCCACAAAGAATAACAAAATTATGTCATTTGCAGGAAAATGGATGGAACTAGGGACTGTTATGCAAAGTGAGATCAATCAGTCTCAAAGTCAAAGGTCAAATATTTTCTCTCATATATCAAAGCTAGAGAGAAAATAGAAATCGAAGGGAACTCTAGATAATTGAGAATGATCACTAGAATAGTGGGAAGAGATACGGGGAGGGAGCTGGGGAGGGGAAAAGGAAGAACTGATGAAAGAATTCAAATTATTCTATATCCATATATCACTGCCAATCTCACTATTATATACAGGGAGGAGTGGGTAGCGGGGCGGGAGCTGAAGAGAGACACATCAAGACCTGTGTACATGTGTTTGTATGACTTTTGACCTCACTATGATGTATTATTAAAGTGCACCAATAAAAATATAAAAAACTTAAAATATGCACTGTTATGTTTTCTACTATAGTTGCAATACATGCTTGTTTTATAATGTTTATGAAATTGGAAATAAATGAAGAGATATTTTTTCTTATCTCTCTTAACTTTTGCCTATGGAACAACTCTTAACAGATATGAATTTTCTCTTCAATATATTTAGTAGTTAAATTATAAGAACTTAGGGGATTCTGGGTAAATATGAAACATGCTGCTATCTTTATTGGCTTGCAACACACTCTAACCAAGTTACTAAACCTCTGTGCCCACCCCAAGGTACAGAGCATTTATTTATGCTCTTCTGAACACTTAACAAATATTGACTCATTCCATCTTCCAAACAACCCTGTGTAGTCAATATTATTTTTATCTTTATGGAACTTTAAGTTTACACATAAAGAAACTGAGGTGCAAAGAAGTTAAATAACATCTTTAATGTCATGTGTCCTCATGCCTGGAATCAAATCCAGAAAAAAATGTTTTAGCCATTATGCTATGATTTTTAAAACTCTGTAATATATGACTAATAATTTCAGTAAAGGATTATTATTTAAAAAATGTTTGCTATTTCCTGATTGAATGGTTTAAATTCATTTACTCTAAAGTGAAACAGTAAAATAGTCATATATCACCATATTTTTGTTTCACTGAATAGCATAACTTTCTTGAGGCATTAATATAGCTTGTTATATTTTCTAAAAATACCCAATTCTGAAAAAGTGGTAACTTTCCCATGGTGTCATGTGGATGTCATGTACCCAGTGATACAGGATCATGAGAAGGACACTCTTTGGTATTCTTTCTGAAAATTCATAATCAAAGTGTAATCATGGAAAATTCCTCAGACTTATATTGAAAATATTAAATAGCTGATGAGTATTCTTCAAAACTCTCAAGGTCACGAAAAATAAGAAAAGATTGAGAAACTATCACAGTCCAGAAGAAACTATGGAGAACAGAATAACTGCAATATGGTACCTTGCATTGGATCCTGGAAAGAAGAGGATGCTGGACAAAGGTGAATCCAAGTAAAGCCTGGAATGTAGTTCAGAATAAAATGCCAATGCTAGTTTCTCAGATTTGAGAAACGTACCATGGTAATGTAAAATGTTCACCATATGGGAAACTGGGTGAAGAGTTAACAGATACCATCTTATTTTGCAATTTTTGTAAGTTTAAAATCATTCCAACATAAAATGTTTATGCTTTAGAAGTTTCTCTTTCTAGCAGGGCATGGTGGCACATGCTTGTAATCCCAGCATTCGGGAGGCTGAGACGAGACCGGAGGATCCGGGTTCGTGGCCAGCCTCAGCTACCTAGTGAGGCACTCCGCAAATTATTGAGACTCGGTTTCAAAATAAAGAATAAAAAATATGGCTGGGGGTGTAGCTCGGAGGTAGAATGCCCCTGAGTTCAATCCCCAGTACCGCAAAAAAAAAAAAAAAGTTTCTCTTTCTAAATCTAATAAGAATAGCATCAAAATGAAATCAATGGATATAGTTACTTTACCTGGTAACAATCTTGAAAGAAAAATCCAATTTTTGTTGAGGACATACTTGCTCAAATATGAAAATCCAAAATACTGTTGTCGTACTCTGGACACTTCATCGTGTTTCATAGGATTAAATGGCTTGCCTTCAGCATTAATCATGCTGTCCAAATCCCTCATCTATTTCTTGTAACTGAAGAGAAAGTGATGTTGTAATGTTCTCTAGTCCAACTCAAAACTGACGTAAATGAGAGTGCTCGGGAATAGTCAGACTCCCACTTACCCACAGAGACTGCCAAAAGAATGAGACATGCCAAGAAGCAGCCAACATTTGTAGATTGTGTAGAACTTGACTCCTGGTCATAATTCAATCAATATTACTTGTTTCTATAAATGAAGTAAAAAGGAAACAGTTTTGCGGTTATCATTATTTTCTCCTTAATATGCTGCTTGAATCCATGACCACTCCATAAATAAAAACTCAAAATTTGTAAGCACAGGGATGCTGTAGGCTTGTATAATAAACAAATTCTTTCTTGTTTAAAAAAGTACTTCTCCAAGCCCTTTTTGAAAGGTATCTACATAGACTTTAATGCAGTCTTTAAACCCATGCAAGCAACAATTATTTAAGAAATGGGAGAATCTTTTAAAATGGAAGCTTTGGTGGTTAGATTCTATTTGACCTATAACCATGATAGGACCATTCAGAACTGATGAGCCGAGCAGTAAAACCCACAGGTGCTCGAATCCTCTAACTCCCCCGCCTCCAGTCATTGCTGCAGCAACCAGCTGCCTGCAGATGTAACCTGACAGCTCCTCCCTTCGGCTGCATGTTTCGATTCTGTTGCTGCCATGGAATATCTCTTGCTCCTTGAGGAGCAGGAGCTAATGCTCCTTTTTTTTTTTTTTTTTTTCTTTCTTAATGCTTTATGCAGACGTTCTACATTTTTTCACAGGGTTTCCACTAGGATTGAGCCCAATTGCCCAAGTCCTTTCTTTCTATTTTACTCTTCCCAATTCTTCAGTCCTATACTTTGGGGACAGCTTCTCAAATAAATGACCAGTATAGCAGACCTATGACTCAGGCTCTGCTTTTTTGAGGCCAGCCTAGACTGACACACTGCTCCATCCTGAGAAGTAGCCTTGCTGACTTGCAGGTGGGAATGGGCAGTGTGGCTCTCCTATAGCACAACTTGCCTTAAAAACTTGTTCTCTAACCTTGTCTCATCTCAAATTACCACCATGGGGTTTAAAATTCAGGTTTCCCTTCATTTTGGTTTCCTGACTGTGTTTGTGTATGTGAGGTGAGTAATGGAATATGTTTAGAGAAAACTCTCCCTATTTTCAGCTCAACTACTAAACGGAGAAGAGTTCATGTTGTGTTCTTACTTTCAACCCTTAAGTAAGAAGACTGCTAGCATAGACACTGTGTACCTGTACACCATTCTAAGGTCATCTGTCAACTACTATGTTTATATTTTTTATGCAATTCAGTTAAAAATCATAATAAAATTCCTGAGTTTCAGGGAGATCTCAAAAAAAAAAAAAAAGGAAAAGGCAATATATATATATATATATATATATATATATATATATATATATATTTTTTTTTTTTTTTTTTTTTTTTTTAAGCACCATTTTTTTACCCTGGAAAATTTCTCTTATCTTGACACTAGTCCCCAACTCTGCTGACTGATTCAGAAGTAGGCAAATGACCAAGTTGGAAATATTCTCTAGAGTTTTTGCTAAATAATTGAAAAAGAGGTTCTCAATTCTCCATGAGTTTGCTAAACTGGTAAAATGGAGACTGGATTCATTTATTTTCCATTACTATAATTAAATACCAGAGGCTATGTAGCTTATAAAGAAAATATATTTATGTAGCTCACAGTTTACGAAGACAAAGTCTAAACAGCACTGTGCTGGATCTGATGAAGGTCCCTCTGGATGGCATCACAATGGTGAGAGTGTGTGTGTGTGTGTGTGTGTGTGTGTGTGTGTGTGTGTGTGTGTGTGTGAAAGAGAGAGAGAGAGAGAGAGAGAGAGAGACCTCATGCTGTGACAAGAAGCCAAAGAGACTAGGAGTGTTCCAGCTTGCTCTTTTGTAACAACCATCTTTTGAGAACTAACTGAGGGGTCCTGCAAAAACTACCTTAATCCCTTTTGAGGTAACACTTTAGGTCCTCCAATAACCGAAGGACCTCCCACTAAGCTCTGCATCTTAAAGGTCCAGCCATCTTTTAATATTGCCACTGGGGACCAAACCTCCAGCACATGAACCCTTGGGGGAAAAACAACATCCAAACCATACCAGTGGCCTAGAGTTTTGTCAGTTCTTAGAGAACCTGCCTGAGGATGAAATTGGCCCAGAGAAAAGCACAGGTAGGACATGAAGTGGGACAAACTTCTACTTTAGAGAAAATTGTTTGGATACTTATATCCTCCAGCTGGTTCTGAATTATTCATGAACTTTAAGTTATTTAGACCAACAGATTTTCTTTCTCTTATTTTTAAGACAGGCCAAATTTGATGTTTATCTCTTTCCAATGAAAGAGTCTTCCCCACACCATCTATTTTCCATACTTCTGCTACAGACAATTTTCAAACACAATCTGTTCTATTTACTTTACGTTAATGTATATAACCATCCATCTATTCAACATTTATCTACCACTTAGACGCTGTGAACTAAATTAAGCTCTGAATTATTTACAAAGAGGGAAACAGACCCTGCCACTACTACATTTGTGGTCTAAGGAGTAGGACAGAAGATATGGAATTATCTGGAGGCCCAAGACATTCAGCAACGGACAGAGCTTTATGGGCACTCAGAAGAGAGAGGAGCCAACTTCCCTTTTTTGGAAGGGTGAGAGCTGCCAGAGAGAACTTTTTTGAGGAGGTGCTACCTAGGGTGAATGGGCAGCGGAGCATCCAAGAAAAGAAGGCCAAATAAGTGAAGTGATGGAAGCTGGAAACAATGTCTTATGACCGAGAATTAAAAAAAAGCAGTTTATTTTTCTAACTTGGGGCTTAACATTGAGGCAGAGAGTGCCAAGAGATTGAACAGGAGGATAGGCATGACTCAGTCACTGGATGGTCCCTGCTTATTACTCAGGCATTTCAGACATCCCTTTGTTTCAGTCAGCATTCTCACTGTTATGACCAAACTCTTGACACACAAAACTTAGAGGAAGAAGTTTATTTCCTCATGGTTCTGGAGATTTCAGTCCATGTTAGACCAACTTCCAAGCAGGAGCCAGAGCTGCAGGGAGCTAGAGGAGCTGGCTCAGGAAAACCCTGTCCCCAGGGACCCTTCCTCAGCCAACATGGTTGTCTCCAGGCCATGAAGTCTCAGGGATATTTTAAATCTAATCTACAATGCTCTCCTTCATCAAAAGTCCATAAGTCCTTGCAAGGGTTTATCTTGGTCCTTGAGTACAGATCGTGAGATGGAGTGCACGTTGGTTTACACACTCCTGGAGGACTAGGTACTCTGCAAGGAAAGCTGTCATATCTCATTTCTCTTTACCTATACCAGTCTCCAATATAAGTCTTGTTCATACTAAACACACAGCAAATGTTTGTGGAAATAATTCAGTGATAAATGGTTTCAGGTCATTGTTTCATATCCAAAGTGACATGAAGTAGGACATCTGGAAACTGTCCCCAAAAGATTTCAGCAGCCCAGGTTTCCTCACTTTCTTTTGCCTATTTTGGCCACTCACTACTGAAATGATCTCTCAGTCAAACGTAAGTGAATCCAGAGACAGTAGGGCCAGAACCAGAATTTAAATTCTAGAGTAGAGGCTGAAGAAGAGCAGTCTGCCTGGGACAGCAGAGAAATGAAACAAAGTCCTTAGAAAGTTCTGAGACTGAGGTCTGCCAACAAGTTCACATGAGACCTGAGGATACATTCAAAGCCAGAGGGGTGAACAAATTAGATCTGGAACAGAATGGGAGAACAATGCTGAGAATAAAGCAAAGAGCTTCTGGTCAACTGCCAAGATGGAGTTGTTGTATGCATGTTTGACCTCTAAGGATCATCCGCCTCATGGCAGGCAAAGGATACAGCAATTAAAAATATATGGTCTAGGCAGAAAGTGAGTGAATAATAGCTATTCATCCTACACATTTTAATACTTATATGTACATAAAGCACAATAATAGGTTTAGTAGAAGAGGTACAGTTAGATAAAGTCCAACTTTTTTTTTTTTAATTCAGGGGCATTCTACCTCTGAGCTATACCTCCAGCCCTATTTTTTATTCTTTATTTTGAAACAGGATCTCACTAAGTTGAGAGGGCCTCACTAGGTACCTGAGGCTGGCCGTGAACCCGGATCCTTCGGTCTCAGCCTCCCAAATACTGGGATTACAAGCGTGCGCCACCATGCCCGGCTCATAAAGTCTAACTTTTAATGGAAAATTCTTCACTTAATCTATTTTCTTTTACAATGTTAGATCATCTATTTTTTCTGTTCCTGGCATGAAAATCTGATGATATAATCAGTCTTAAATACTTAAAATCATTCAGTTAACACTGAGAAATGTTCCATATATTAGCTTTTCACTGATTGGGGGGGGTAGGTTATTGATTTTGCATTATTTTTATAAGTTGTTTTGCATCCTCATTTTCCTAAGGTTGCTTTCTGAATTATCCTATTTATTAATAAATAAATTATATCATAATCATATAGTATAAAAGAAGAAATACAGGATTGCCAAAATTACAAAAGAAAAGGAAATGAGATATTTTCTCTTGAAAAACATTACATAAGAAATTTGTTTTGAAGATGAAAACATTCTGACATTGAGATTATGGAAACAAAATTTAGGAAGTTGAAAGATGAATGTATTAACCATAAATGAAAATAGCATACATAGCATGAAGATATAGATTTCAACTAGAAAAATTATGAATCATTATAAAAACTTGATATCAAATATACTTTCCATTGCATTTTTCAATGTTCGTTATCCTCTAATATTTTGGTCAATCAACTTTCCGTTGGCAAGGTGACGGATCCTCGTATTCCACTGTACTGTCATACTATCAGCAATAACTGCATGATTGTTCCTCTCTGTGCACTTAATATATGACAAATATTTGGGCACTATTATACTACATACATATTTGAAATCAGAAATGAATCAAGAGAATAGCTTTGAGCCTTATTCCTGATTTAAAATAGAAAAACAGATTATAAGTGAATATTCACAGGGCAGCTTAGAAGCTCTTGTGATGATGGAGGCAAATACATTGTTTCTTTCCTTATTCCCCAATTGTCCCTCTAGTTATCACTAGAATACTGAGAAAAGAAGACTAAATCTCCAAGACAGCTGGTAAATAGGAGCCAACTGTCCCACCTTTGCTCCGAGACTGCTCTGCTTTCAAGTTTTATGGCCCTTCACCACAAAATGCTGGAGAAGGGTATCATTTTGTGTCTGCTTCAGAGAAGAAATAAATGTTTGGAAAAGTTTCTTTGACCTGGTTTGAGCATTTCCCTAAAGTTCATATGTTGAAAACTTAACTCCAATGAAACAGCGTTGAGGGGTGAGAACTTTAAGAGGTGGTCCTGAGGGTCTGTCTCCCCAATGTGTTAGTGCCCTTGACACAGGACTAGGTTCATCACTGTGGGGTTGGGTTTCCTAGAAAAGATGAGTTCAGCCTCTCTCTCACCAGGTGATGTCTTCTTCCAAGTTATGATGCAGCAAGAAGGCCCCGAGCACATTCAGTCTTGGATTCTCAAGCCTCCAGAACCAAGAACCAATAGATTTCCAGTTATTATACATTACTCAGACTGCGGGATCCTTTTATATCAGTGCAAAATAGGCTAAACGTGTTACATCTAACGTTTATTTCTTTTTCCTATTTTCTTTACTAGTAAGCTAGTGGAGCCAAGTTCCCCATCACCAGATATCCTGAATATTTTAAAATAGATATAGTGGTTGATAAACATTGTGGTTTTGCTATTTAATTCTTTTAGTGTTACCATGCATGGGAAATACCACCAGTGTCTATTATGTTAAATGCTTTCTCTGACTAGCTGCCTGTAGCCAAGCTTTATGCTGTGGTTGTGTGAGGGGAAGTTATGGCTTGTTGGCATTTTTCTTTTTTTTTGTCAGTACTGGGGATCAAACTCAGGGATATTCCACCTCTGAGCTACATCCATAGCCCTATTTTATTTTTTATTTCGAAACAGAGTCTCACTAAGTTGCAGAGGGCCTCACTAAGTTGCTGAGGCTGGCTGTAAACCTGCAATCCTCCTGTGTCAGCCTCCCAAGTATTGAGATTACAAGCGTGTGCGACCGTGCCTGGCTTGGCCTTGTTCTTAATAGGCTCTTTGTTAGATCAAGCATTGGGGCTACCACTGTTTGGAAATGATATGTACTCTCAGGGTAAAGCTCCAAGGAAAGGGAAGAAGAGTAATATTCACTTACAAGGTTCTCATTCTGGGTCAGAACCCATGCTGAGTTCTACTGTAAGTGTGGCATACTCCTCTCATTGCCTACAAGGTGGACAATATTGTCCTTGTTTTGCAAGTGAGGAAACTAGAGATCACACAGAGTCAAAGCCAAGATTTCACCCAATAGTGTTGTCTTAGACTGTTTTGTGTTGCTCTAACAGAATACCACAGAACAGGTAATTTATAAAGAAAATAAATGTATTTCTTAGAGTTCTGGAGGTTGGGAAAGCCAAGGTGGAGGAACTGTATGTGACGGGGGCATCCTTGCTGTGTCATAACATGGCAGAATGAATCATATGGTGAGAGAGCCCCTGGTGGGGCCTGGGTAGAAAGGCAAAGCAGGAGAAAGAGAAAACTAAGAGTTCAATCTACTTTTATAACAACCCTCTCTGCATAAGCAAGCCACCCCTGCCATTGACATGAATCCACTGGTAACAGTGGAGCTCTCTTATCTAACCATCTCTTAAAAAAAAAACAGAAAACTTTTATTAATGCATTGTAACACACATCAAAATGATGTTCAGTGACAGGCTCATACATACACACAGAACTTGGTGTACTTTCCCAGATCCCACTCCACTCCCTCCCCCTTCCCTATATATGATATTGAGACTGGTATTGATAATTCTGTGTATGTAGATAGCATCAATTGAACTGTTTCTGTCCTCAAGTGTGCCTCCCCTGCCCACCTCCCTTCCCTAGGTTCCCTTCATCACTTCACTGGAATTTCTCCTCCTTTTTCTGGGATCCATCTTCTAACTCAATTTCTCCCTAGCTTCCACATATGAAACAAACAAACAAACAAACAAACAAGCATACGACTCTTCATTATAACTAGCTGATCTCATTTATCATAGTATTCTCCAATTCTATCCATTTTCCTGCAAGTGACATAACTTTGCTCTTCTTCATGGCTGAGTACTATTTTGTAATCAATTCATTTGCTGACAGACACCTAGGCTGGTTTTATGCTTTGGCTGTTGTGAATGGTGCTGCTATAAACGTGGGTATGCATGTATCACTATAATATTCTGACTTTAATTCCTTTGGAAAGATATCCAGGAGCGTTACTGCTGGGTCATATGGTGGCCCCATTTTCAGTCTTCTGAAGAATCTCCACAGTGACTGCACTAATTTGCTATCCCACCAAAAGTGCGTAAGAGTTTCTGTTTCCCCACATCCTTGTCAGCATTTGTCATTGTATTCTTGGTCCCACCTCCCAATACTGGCACAGTGGCATTTACATTTCAACATGTGTTTTGAAGGGGAGATTCAAACCATAGTAACTGTCTTACCCAATAGCCCATTGGGCTAAAGCCAGTATCTATGCGAATAATAAGGAAAAGAGCCATATGGGAAGAAGAAATCAGTGTAAGTCTGCTAAGCCTACTGATTGTGAATGTGTTTGCTTTTTTTTTTTTTTTTTTCAAGCCTTCCTAGAAAACAATGTATTTTCTGCCTTCAATTAAGTTTGCATTAGAAACAAAATCAGAATGTCCATGGCTGAAGCAGAACAGGCAGCGAATGCAAGTAGGAAAAGGGCCTAGAATTCTCAACAATCCAGACGGCATCCCACTTAGTACGACATCTTCACATCCAAAGTTGTTTCTCATGGGGTTCTCAGAGACTCCAGCTCAGGTCAGGGTGAAGATGGAGACTGAAGGAAGGCTGCATACAGGCCAGCCGACTGAGCGAGGCAGCTGCTCCTGCGCAGCCCACCCTGCTCGCTCTCCCAGTGTCCCCTCTAGAGTGTGAGCTCCAATTGGAAATGCCACAACTTGACACTAACTAAAGAACGAGATTCATGGTTTTAAACTCCGATTCACAATTTGGTAGTGGTTTATAAAATTATAGAGTTGTGGTCAACATTTTTAAAAAGCAGAATATAGTAGGATAGGCTAAGGTAGAAAATGAAATATTAGGACCTACAATATAAAAAAAGTGTACGTATTATACTGTAAATTTGTCTTATGGATGTGTGTGTGCATTTGCATGTATATATGTATGATAGGTTGAACTATGTGCATATATACATACATAAACACAGTGAATATATACATGTATAGTATCTATCTACATTTAAATGCTGGATTGCATGAGTTTGCCATTCATCCTCTGGCCAATGAAAACTTTTTGTTCCTCTGAGACTCAATTTTCTATTGTAAAACTGGAACAGGAATGCTACTTGCAATACAACTAAGTTATTACTCAGTGCTTCCTTTATGAGTGCATGGAAATAAATGATGCTTTATTGAATGTTAACAGTTCATCTTATAACCCTATCAAATGATGACTATTTTTTTTTTTTTTTTTTTTTTTTTTTTTTTTTTTTTTTTTTTTTTTTTTTTTTTTTTTTTTTTTTTTTTTTTGCGGTACTGGGAGTTGAACTCAGGGGCATTCTACCCCCAAGCTATACCCCCAGCCCTATTTTTTTTATTCTTTATTTTGAAACCGAGTCTCACTAAGTCGCAGAGTGCCTCACTATGTAGCTGAGGCTGGCCGCGAACCCGGATCCTCCGGTCTCAGCCTCCCGAATGCTGGGATTACAAGCGTGCGCCACCACGCCCGGCTGATGACTATTTTTAAAAAGGAAAATTATATTTTCGAGTAGTAAAACGATAGGCTTTTTAAGAAACCGTTTCCTCTTTATTTTCCATTTTCTGTTATCTATAATGAACACGTCTTTTATAATAAGAAAAACAGGGATATATCTTTAAAACCAACTAAACCCTCAATGTTCTATGTATAACAGAGGAAATTCTTGTTACCACAAAAGCCTTAGAAAGAAAGAAAAATTTAAAACAAGTTCCAAGAGCAGAGTATCTTCTAGTGGTTTTGTTTCATCACTAAGGACCATGACAGGCAGTAAGTGCTTAGTTTGTGGACATTTCCTGCTGACTGCCTCCAACCACTACCTGGGGCAGCAGGATGAGGTGGAGGAACAGTTGAACTGCACTCACACTTATCTTAGACAACAGGGAATTGCTGTGTGTCTTGTTTTTTTCCTGGTAGGAAAGACTTCTAATGCCCTGACTCATACAGGCAGCAACTTGAAAGTGTTCTCAGGATAATTAGACCAAGGTAATTCAGAAGGATAAAAGGGGTCCTGGAATTCTAGCATTGGTTGACTCAGCAAAAGTTGTTTGGGCCTTTTGAGCCTTCAGGTCACAGTTACTAATTACTCAATACAACTAAGTGTGTTGTTTGAGACAGGCAGCAAAAGGGAATGAGCAAAAATTCATACCATCTCCATTTCATTTCCAATGTTTTTTCCCCTTGGAAGTTCATTTGATTTGAAGATTTTTAGTGCTATTGCAACTCTTTTTGCTATTTACCACCAACAATTGCTCTGCTAAATACTACCCCTAAATTTTGGGAGTGGTGTATTTAAAACATTATTGGTATCACTAATTAATACTTGCTGATTTTTATGCATAGACTATATATGAGGAACCATATCAAGTGTTTTTCGTATATCATCTATTTAGTCCTCACAACAGTCTGTGAAGTAAGCATTCATAATATTCCCACTTCCTAGATGAGAAAACCAATGTACGGAGGGGAAGTGACAGCTTTGGGTGTCACACTAAGGACTGTGGACTTCGGATATTTTATGAAGGGAAATGCAATGTTTGTATCTTTGTTTTGGAAAGATAATTTAGGCAACAGTGCATAAAAGTTGTGCAGAAGGTAAAAAACGCCAAGTGGGCAGAAACCAGTGGGGAGACCATTGTTGACTCTCTCATCTGCAGATACTCCAGCCCGGCAGAACTATGAATGCCGTCAAAGCATCCTGAAGACTTAATAAAATATTATCTACGAGGGACTGGAGGAGTTGGGAGGAATCCAGAGGGAAACACAAAGAGTGCTGTGTGCATGTATGTTTCTGTCACTCTGAACCTCACCATGATGTATAATTACAATACACACACACACACACACACACACACACACACACACACACACACACAGCCAATAAAAATTATCTTGTGTCAGCCGGACTTTTAATCCCAGTACTTGGTTGGGAGGCTAAGACAGGAGGATCACAGATTCAAGGACAGCCTCAGCAAATGGTGAGACTTTCATCAACCTAGAAAGACCCTGTTTCAAAAATAAAAATAAAATAGAACTGGGGAGATAGATTGCCCCTGGATTCAATCCCTAATGCCACACACACACACACACACACACACACACACACACACACATACACACACAAATTATCTTGTGTCATCTGTTTCTATTTATGTTTCATCTTGTGGCAGTTCCAATCTTCCCTTTGTCCCCCTGGATAATTCCTACCCCACCTTCAAGAGCTAGTTTATGGGCCAGCTCCCATCTGAAGAATTAGCTACCATGTCCCTCACCTGTGTGAAAGGTGGTGAAAGCCAGAGTAGGGTGTTGGGAGTCAAATCTGTACAGCTTCTAACAAGGTGTGGCCCTTCTAAGACTGTTACCTTGACTGTACAAGGGGAATAATCTTACCTGCTTTACAGTGTGGGTGCAGAAATATTAGCTGACATTGTGGCACTTCATAATTCTCTAGAAACTATATCTATTTTAGCCGGGCGTGGTGGCGCACGCTTGTAATCCCAGCATTTGGGAGGCTGAGACCGGAGGATCCGGGTTCGCGGCCAGCCTCAGCTACCTAGTGAGGCACTCCGCAACTTAGTGAGACCCGGTTTCGAAATAAAGAATAAAAAATAGGACTGGGGGTGTAGCTCGGAGGTAGAACACCCCTGAGTTCAATCCCTAGTACCGCAAAAA
>PVLC010002360.1:66731-116788 GCA_004027655.1 Graphiurus murinus | reverse complement strand
CTGTGCTTTTGGGGTCCTGTTGAGAAAGTTTTGACCTGTGCCTATATGTTCAAGTGTTGGTCCTATGCCCTCTTCAAGTATCTGCAAGGTCTCTGGTCTGACATCCAGGTCCTTGATCCACCTTGAGTTGACTCTTGTGCAGGGTGAGAAAGTGGGGTTTATTTCCATTTTCCTGCATATGGTTAACCAGTTTTGCCAAAACATTATGTTAAGTGAGATTAGTCAGTCACAAAGAATTAAGAAGCATATGTTCTCCCTAATATGTCGATGCTAGGGAGGGGATGTGGCATAAGAGGATCTCCAGATGAAAAGGAGAGATCCTTGATAAGCAATGAAGTTGATTTAATTGTAGTGGACGCAGGGGGCAGAGGGACGCCCTCAAGCACGTGATGTAATTACACAATCATATCAAGGTCACTCACCCACCGAAGTGAACCTGAGGGGGAGGGAAGGGGAGGGGATTGGGGTGGGAATTGGGGAAAGGGTTAAATGAGAACTGTGTGCAAATATGTTGTTAACAACCCGTACTTAACAAAGATGTATGCTATATTGCACGAATTACTACAATAAAAAAAAAAAAAAAAGAAAAAACAGGAAAGTTAACCTCCTGTTTTCTTTTAGGGCATCCATTAATATGAAAGACTCTTCCTTGGCCTTCCTTCATCAATAGGTCCACATTCAAATGAAGCCTTTGCCATTCTCATAAGCTCCCTGGCAATTCAGCAACAATTCCTCTGGACTCAGTTGCAGACTGTTTTAGTGCTGTGTGATACGGTGAATATAGAACAGAACCAGTACCAGTCTGAACCATGTGAGAATCCTGACAATCTCCAAATATGTCCTTCAATTGAGCAATGCACAGTGGCCTCTCTGACACATTGGCCCAGCAAGGGATCTGAGTATCTCTCTGGCCTGGTCATTGATAGTGGTACTGATGCTGTTAGGATCATTTGTACCCTTTCGTGTTAAAAAGCCTTCCTTCTGCTTCCTAAAATAGGTGGTCAGCATACAGGAGGTAATTGCTGCTAACAGGTAGAAAGCTTCTACGTTATATTGATTGAATTCGCATTTGCTTTTCCAATAGCAAAAACCTAGGGACAGAAAATGTGTGTAACAAGTTAATTTTTGCTGTATGCAAGCCAAGTGAATGCTGAACTAATTTTCTGTATTTAAGGAACCATTACTACTTCCCAATAGTAACTTGACAGACTATATTAAATGTATTTTAATTATGTTTCTTTATTTGGCCTTTGCCCTGCTGGGCTTTTTACAAAAAGCAGTAAGAATCTTTACAAATACTCGATGTTATTTTAAAGATGCAACCCGAGACCTACTTTTTTTGGTTGCCTACATAGTGTTACAAAACTCTACTTAGCCTTGTCCATGGAGGTTTTTTAATTTTTCCTTTGAGCTCTATATTGTAGCCATCATTTAGTTTCAGGCTTAGAGTAGTAATGGAAAGGGATAAAATAATGCATAACTTCCTCCTGGTCTTGGCAGTTTTCCCCATGTGGAGGTCCTACACTTCTAACAATGACTGTAAATCTCTCTCTGGCATGTGAGTTCTTCAGTATTGAAAATTCTGTAAACTTTGAAAAGGTGGGACTCCAACCTGCTGTGTTTACCTCATGCTTTGGTTCCTAGACTTTAGTTTCTTTGGACAAAACGAAGAGATTTACATTTTCAAAATAGGATGTTTGCAAGGTATTACCCTGGCTATTCATTGTTCTCATGGAGGTCAATCATAGCATCAGAAATAGTGAAGCAGACATTATGTGACTCCTGATGTGATGCAATATGAAATTCGCAGCATCACCTACAAAATATTCTGGCCAGAAAGGTGGAACCGAAACTAGTAAAGATTTTAGATTTGAGTTCTAGCTTACAGAAATAAACAAAAAACACCACAGAAAGGAAAAATAGCTAATGATTCCACCAGAAAACAATTAGATAAATCCATAAAGTGGTACCTTCCATAGGAAACAAGTCAATGTCATAAGAAAAAAAGATGTGTGCCTATTTTGGGAGAAGGATTACTGTCTTTATGAAGAGACTTTAGAGACATAGCAGTTGAGTGTAATGCATGGCTCTTGATTATAACCTGTTTTGAACAAATAGGCTATGTGAGATATTATGGAACAACTGGAGAAATTTGAATTTTGAATATGGACTTGGCATTAGAGTATATTGAGGAATAAATCTTGATTTTTAGGTGTGATAATTTTTAGGTGTAGTTCCATAGGAAAATATTCTTAGATTTCGAGAGGCACATGGATATATTTAGGGGTGAAGTGCTTCATATCTGAGTATACTTGAACATCTCAGTAAGACTAAAAATTAAACAAAGTTTAAAAAAACAGAGAAGCCAATATTCAGCAATTGTTCAATATAAGAAGTTGGTATTAGATTTGTTATGCTATTCTCTCTCATGTTCTTTATGTTTGAAAATTTTCATAATAAAATGCATGGCAAGAAATAATTCCCTAAAATCTCCAAATGAGACAGTAAAAACTACAACATATTTGTTCTCATAGAAACAGATTCTATACTTGCCAATGAACCCTACCCACTCCCATTCTTTGTTGAAGAAATCTGTAGTTCTTTTAATTACTTGCACTTATTCATTGCCATGGTCAGCATTCTTACTGCTGTAATCCAAAAAGCCTGACCACATTACAGGTCCAGTCCACCTGAGGCCAAGGTCTGGAGCTCAGTGCATGGCAGTAGCGGGGAGCAGAGAAAAGAAGAGCACAAGGGCTCTGCTCCTCGGATCATGGAGGCAAGAAGCAGAGAGACCAAGAGGAGGAGAGAACCTGATATGCTCCCCAAGGCTGTACCCCCTAGGGAGTCCTCCCTAGCAATCAAGCCCACTTCCAATAAATAATGCCACCTTGTTTCTGTGAGGGCTAGGGGACATTCTAAATCCAAACCATTACATTCACTGAATATTTTAACATGGGATTCACTATGTTTTTCTCCACTACTGCCATTGTCAATAGGTGAGGTGACTGGCATCCACAAAGCCAATTATCTACTCTTTTGGCCTCTATGTTCTTTCATTTACTTTCCTTCCTCCATAAAATCTCTGATCCCTACTTTTCTTGTCATATCCTAAAACGTGAACTCCACTATTTCTAGAATCGAAATTTTGAATAGCACCTCATCTGATCACTGTATTTTGTCTTCCTAGTATCCCCATTCTGACAGTTCTTTGGCCCAGTGCTATAGGAACCCCAGTTTATAACCTTTCTAATAATTTTTCCCATTGCTCACAACTGTTCCAATTGTATCCTCACTTCCCATAGTCCATCACTGTAATACTGCCTCTCCTGCACTCTCAAATCCCTCCCCTTTATCTCCCGTCATTATACTTGCTTGGCAAAACTTCACCATGGTTAACCCCAAATTTCCATCTCTGGGCCAAATGCACATTCATATGTGGCCAGCTGAAAGCATACAGCCATGCTGACTGGTATCATTTTAAATCTCTGACCACAAACCTCAAGTGAGCCCTGGGGACTCCCTAGCAATTCTACTTTCCTCAAACCACCAAAACCACTTTGATCTTCCTCTCTTTCAGCTAGTCCTTTGCTTCACATTTCACTGAGAAGCTAACAGTCAATAGAGAACTTGCTCATTTTCCCACTGCAAAATCCATTCTACCTTCACCTTTATGTGTAAGTTGAGCCATCTCTTTTTGAGGGTAGCTAATCTTTCCTTATTCCTATTTAGGTCCAACTCTTTCCATTTATGTGTTGGGACTCATCTTTTTTTAGCACTCAAGGGCTTTGGCCCTGAAACTTTACTTCTTTCTCATGAGTCAGATTTTCCCAACAAAATGGATTAGCCTCAAGGAGACTGTAGTGGCTTTTATTTCTTAATCCTGCTGCAGGGTTTCTCATTATAGCAAAATTCCATAAAAACTTTGATTCAACTTCTTAACCTCCTATTCACTAAAAGTAGATAATGAATAGAGTAGAGTATAATAGAATAGAGTAGTAGAGTGACAGCACTTGGGAGGTTGAGAAGGGAGGACCGCAGATTCACAGTTAGCCTCAGCAACTTAGTGAGGCCCTCTGCAATTGAGGAAGACATTGTTTCAAAAAAAAAAAAAGAATAAAATGGGACTGGGGGTGTAGCTCAGAGGTAGAATGCCCCAAGGTTCAATCTCCAGTCCTCCCACTACCGAGACACAAAAAAATAATAGAGAACATTTTTTTGTCTCTACTACTCAGCTTCAGAAGTAAGTCATCACAAACACATTTAGAGCTCTTTTCTTTTGCTCTTCAGGATCATAACTCACCATACAGCCTATCACAGAGAGAGCCATTGTGATACCATGAAAACTGGACTGTCTGATCTTCTAGGGGGAATAAAGTTAATCATGACCAGAGCCAATGTCCCTCTGAATTTAGCACTGTGTTTGCTTCCACCAGGCAGTTCCAGCAGTGGTTGAGCAAGATATGGATACAAGTGAAAACCTCTTTCTGGTAGATAAAGGGCTTTTCAATAGGTGACAATCTTGGTCATTTTGTTGTCTGTATATCAGAATACCGGATACTGGGAAACTTACAAAGAAAAGAGGTTTATTTTGATTCATGGTATTGGAGACTGAGAAGTCCAGGAGCATGACACTGGCCATCTGCTTGGCTTTGGGAGAGTTACTTGTGCTGCTTCAACTCATGGAAGTAAGTGGAGGTACAAGTGGGAGCATGAAGAGAGAGAAAATAGAGCCAGACTCCTGTTTTTTTGAGGAAGGCACTCATCCGTCTGTGAAGGCTGCACTCCCATATGCAAACACCTTCCACTTGACCCCAGCACCCAACATGAACACCCCCAACACTAAGTTCCTACACATGAACTTTGGGGGACATATTCAAATGACAACAGTTACATTGGCTCAAGAACTTCCCATGGGCCCCAACTTTCTTCGATCTCCCACACGAGGCTCGTTTCTTCTCTTTCTCTGTAAATAGATGTTAGCCCCACACTGTGGTGTGAAGGTTCTTCCTGCCTATGCCTGCTTCTTCCCCTTCATCCTTCACAGCCATTTTCCCTAATAGGTTTCTTGCATGTCTAATTTTATCTTGGTGTCTACTTCCTGAAAAAACACACTATCATCAACACTTTCCTGATTTTGGTGTTATTATTTTCATGTCAGTTGGTCTCTCTTTTGTATATTCATGAATTATTGTTTTATGTTATTAAGCTTTGTCCACAGCTTTCTGCAACTTGTTTTTTTTTGCACAATGCTATTTATTTGAGATTTATCTCTATTGCTATATGTAGCCATAATTCATTTTCATTGCTCTGTTAATACATTATATCTTTGTACTATGATGCATTCACTCATTTTCCTGTTATTGCACATTTATGTTGTATTGCTTTTTGAAATTGCAATGTTGCAATGAATGCCCCTTTACCTGTCTCTAGTATGCATTTATGTCAGTTTTTCTGGGATGTGTAACCAGGAGTTAAACACTGGGTCAGAGTTCATGCATATCTTTTGACATGACACAATACTGCAAAATTGCTCTTCAAAGTGGCTGTCTCAATTTTCATTCTCACCAGCAGTGAATGAGATGTCCTTGCTTCTCTACATTCTTGTCATCTGGGAATGTTAGATTTTTGATTTGCTAATATCATGGGTGAGGAGTATTTTAATATGGTTTTAATGTGAATGTCCCTGATTATTAGTGAAGTAGAGCACCTTATTGATTTGTACTTTAGAGGTCCTCTTCTTTGAAGTATCTTTTTAAAGCTTTTGCCCATTTTTCTATTAGATTTTCTGGTTGACATTGAAATTCTTTATATATTATGGATACTAGTGTTTTGCCAGTTATATTCATTACAAATATACTATTTCAGGCTGTGACATGTCTTCTTACTTTGTTAATGACATCTTTTTTTTTAATGACATCTTTTGAATTATAGGAGTTTAAAATTTCGATGTAGTAAATAGGTTTCCCTTCCTTCCTTCCTTCCTTCCTTCCTTCCTTCCTTCCTTCCTTCCTTCCTTCCTTCCTTCCTTCTTTTCTTCCTTTCTTGCTTTATTTCCTTCCCTCTCTCTCCTTCTTTCTTACTCTTGTTTTAGAAATCTTACTTTATTTTGAACTTGTAAACATATTAAGTATATTCTCACATTTTTCTACGAATTTAAAATTTTCCTCTCACACATAGTCTTTCAATGCATCTGAATTGATTTTTGAATATAGTTGTGTAACAATCCAGTCCATCTTTCCAATTTGAATAGCTAATTGGTCTAGCATTATATATTGAATAGTTTATTCTTTTCCTGCTGATCAGCAATGCATGCATCAAGACTCCATACATATGTGGGTCTGTTTATGAACTCTTCATTTTGTTTCACTGATGTATTTTTCCATTTTTACAACACCATCACACATTTTAAAAATTACTATAGTTTTATGAGCCCTGCTATCTGCTTTCCTTCTTCAAAATTGGTATGGCTCTTCTTGGTCTCTTGCATATCCACATAAATCTACAATCAGCTTATCACATTCCATGAGAAACCCTGCTGAGAATTTGATTGGAATTGCATTGAAGCACTCAATTAATATGGGAAAAGTGGACATCATTACAAAACTTTAGTTACAATTGGATAACTACTGCCTTCCTATTTCAGGAAATCCCTTCCTTCCTTCCTTCTTTCCTTCCTTCCTTCTTCCCTTCTTTGGGAATTGAAACTAGGGGTACTCTACCACTAAGCTACATCCCCAGGCCTATTTATTTATTCTTTTATTGGTGCATTATAGTCTCACATCATTATGCAGTTCAGAGTAATAGTGACATACAAGCACACAGCACTTGGTGGGCTTCACCCCCTTCCCATTCCCTCCTTCCCAATACAGGGTAGAGATCGACATTACTCACATATGTATACAATTTCAATGGAAGCGATTCCTTCCTTGATACTCCCTCTTCTCCCTCTCTTCCCCTAGACCACCTCTCTGGCTCCACTGAAGTTTCTCCTCTATTATATGATTATTTTTTATTTTGTGGAAGGGTCTCGCTAAGTTACTGTGTGCTGGCTGGAATTTGCGATCTTCCTTCCTCAGCATCCCTAGTAGCTTGGATTACAGGTGTACAACACCAGACCTGGTCCAAGTTTTATCTTTGAAGTCCACTCTGTTGCATCACAATCTTCTTAACTTAACATTTTATTTATTTGTTTGTTTATTTATTTATTCTTGGGATTGAACCCAGGGGCATTCTATCTCTGAGCTACACTCCCAGCCCTACTTTTAATTCTTTATTTTGAAACATGGTCTCACTAAGTTGCAGAGGGCTTCACTAAGTAGCTGGGGCTGGCCATGAACTTGTGATCCTCCTGTCTCAGCCTCCCATGTACAGGGATTACTGGTGTGGGCAACCATGCCTGGCTAATGTTTTATTTTATAATAAGCACCTTAACAGGAAAAAAAAGCTTAAAAGATGGTCAAAATTTGACACACACATAGGAAGGGTTGGCTATCTAGAAGGAATCCTGGAGAAAATGTTCTATATGGTAAAACCTCAGGTCTAAGTATGTAAAGACCACAGACCTGAGAATGAATGTCTTATGACTCAAAACTATGCTGCAGGAAAGCAGTGAGGATATACTCATTTTTTGGATTTGACTTAGTTGTCTGAGGCTAATGATCTTAGTTGATAGAGGGAAAATCCCCAGGTGGTCTTCTTATTTTATGAACTTTGTTTTATGTTGAATTAGCTGTCTGTGGAATCATGTTGTGGTTGAGCTACTCATTTATTCATCCTGACTGGCATATGCCTCTCTCCCCCCCTCAAAAAAGTTCAGTTCTATTTTCCAAACAGATATCACTATCATCATAATGAGCTCTATTGAGTTGTAGACAAAGCCTTGAATGACTTCTTGGCATTATGGTTTGGATTTAGAATGTCCCCCTAGACCTCACAGAGACAAGGCAGCCATATTGGAGGCGGGGCTTGGCTGCTGAGGAGGGGTCCCTGGGGTGAGGCCTTGGCGGTTATTTATGGTTCCTCCTCCTCTTGCCCTTTCTTGCTTCTAGCCTCCATGGTGTGAAAGCAAACCCCCTGCACACTATCTTTCTCTGCTCCTTGGGCCATGTCCAGAGCTCTGGAGACTTCACCTGGCCTAACATGTATTGAATTCCTGAAATCTCCAGAACTGTAATTTAATAAATGTTCCTTCCTCTAAGTTGTGGTAGTCAGGTGTTTTGGATTATAGCACGGGGAATGCTGACTAAAATATACTTGATGTTTGGATTTAATGAGAAACTGTGTGTAGAGTACTGTGTGTAGAGTACTTGTTTTGTGTGAAAGGCACATGAGTTGTTTTCATTATGAATGTGTATATATATATATATATATATGTATATATATAGTTGATTATATATATATATGTATATGTATATATATTTTTTATTTTTTTGTGGTACTGGGAATTGAACCCAGGGGCATTCTACCTCTGAGCTACACTCCCAGCCCTATTTTTTTTTTTTTGTGGTACTGGGGACAGAACCCAGGGGCATTCTAGCTCTGATCTACACCCCCAGCCCGAATTTTTAATTCTTTATTTTGAAACAGGATCTCACTAAGTTGCAGAGGGCCTCACTAAGTAGCTGAGGCTGGCCATGAGCCTGCAATCTTTCTGTCTCAGCCTCCCAAGTACTGGGGATTACAAGTGTGGGCCACCACACCTGGCACTCCCAGCCCTATTTTTTATTCTTTATTTTGAAACAGGGTCTCACTAAGTTGCAGAGGGCCTCATTAAGTAGCTGAGGCTGGCCATGAACCTGCAATCCTCCTGTCTCAGCCTCCCAAGATCTGGGTGTCACTACACCCAGATCATTATGAATGTTTTAAAAATATTTGTTAATTCCTTTATAAAAATATTGGAAATGCTGCCACTTGTAGATACATGTTCAGATTTCAGAATTCTTCCCTCTGCGTGAACATATTTATGGTGGCCCTTATGAAGATCTTTGAGTTACCCTCCGGTCCCAGCTCACCTGTACCATGATGAGGTCCATTGATTACCTGGTTACTGTTTAAACCTAGGGCACTGGTTGCTGGCAAGTGCCTGGTTTCTTCTTGGGACTCAGAGCTTCCTCTCTGTTAATAGGCCTCACCTGAGTTCATGGATCACTAGCTCTCTAGTGATAATGCCCTTTTGTCTTTGATTTGATTTAAAATCCCTCTAGGAAGTTTCCTGGTTGAATTTTCAATCACTCTGCTTAACAACCAACAGGTAGGCAAGGACTTCTAAGCCTTCCACAAACATGAAAAGCAGGAACAGCTCAGGGGCATGGTCTCAGACTTTCTCTCAGTTCTACTGCACTATACAATGAGAGAAATTTCCTGTATCTGCTCCCAGAAGTTGGAGTAGGAGATGCCCCTGGAAATGTGGTCTCTTGTCTACAGCAATAGATGGTACATGGGGGGATGATGAGCAATGTTCTCAGGACTATATTATAACTCAGTGAGTCTGTTCTCAGTCAGTTTGCTTGGATCTTGGGGAAAAAACATGTAACTTCTCTCTTTTGGAGGACACTTGAGTGAAAAACAGGCATTTTCTTCTTAATGGGAAGAATTGTGATTGGTATGATCTTAGTGATGTCAAGTATCAGTTTACTTCTCTTGTTGCTGCTTTTTGCACTCCTGCACATGATTACTCTTCCTCTCTGTGCTTTGGCTTTCTCCTCAGGATCTCTGAGATATCCACTCAGGCTGGGGAGGAGGGACATGAGTAGAGAGTTGAGGGAGACACCCTGACACATAGATGGCTGCTCCTTCCCCTGTCCACACTCCTTGAGGGCATCTCTCCTCTTCCTTTCTGACCATGAAATTCCTTTATCACAGCTCTGCTTCTTTGAGGTGGACTTCTCTTCTGTCCTCCTTTGTGCCGTAAGATCAGATCCAATTCAGAAACAGAAGCTGCATTACTGATTACTAATGATTCAAAAATCTGAAACTAGGCACAGTGGCACATACCTCTAATCCCAGTACTTTGGGAAGCTGAGAAAAGGGGATCACAATTTGAGGCCAGCCTGGACAACTTAGTGTGACCTTGTTTCAAAATAAAAAATAAAAAGGGCTGGGAATGCTGCTGAGTGGCAGAGTGCGTCTGGATTCAATCCCCAATACCACATACATACATACACACTCAAAATCTTATCCATGTTACATTTGAAAATGATAGTATTACAATGTTTATTTGTCTTTTATTAAAATGTTATCCTGGATATCTTCAAGATTTAGACTATCTATATAAAGTAGGTTAATTAATCTGTATCAAAGGGCTATTGTGAGCATTCAGATGAAAAGTGCTACCAATGGCCAAGAAGAAGGCCTAGTTCATAGAATCAGGTGCAGTACTGGCCCATTGTCTCTTTCTCTCCCTGGGACAGTAATGAGATTTTTCCCCCTAGAGTATGAATTGTTTTAATTATGGACATTTTAAAAGTGTTTATTATTAATTCTTCTATGAATGATTTAAAAGGCTGCCTTTTTTCTTGGAGCATTCAGTTAAAAGCTTTTCATCCTTAATGTACACTCAACAGAAGAAAATGAAAGAGGAATCCTGTGCAGGAGATGCCAAATAGCAATCACTAGTTAAGTAAACTGGTAATCAATGTTATCAGGATGTACAAGGGCTTCATGACCATCATCTCTCCTGTCACCATAATTCTTTCTCAGTTAGGAAAAAAAAAGATGTAATCTCAGTACTTGGCAGGCTGAGACAGAAGGATCAAGGACAGCCTCATCAATGTAGTGAAACCCAGTTTCAAAATATAAAATAAAATAGGGCTGGTGGTGTAGCTCAGTGGTAGAATGCCCCTGGGTTTATTCCCCAGCACTGCCCCCCTCAAAAAGAATAAATAAAGGAAGAAAGAAAGAGCCTGATTTTCATTTAAGGTAAAATTGAAGTATGTTATACTTTTTTTTCCCAACCAAATCCAGGCATGTTGACTATTATAACAGAATCTGTCTTCTCTGATTTATAATCTGGTCCTCTTGTATTTTGCCTCTCCAGGAAGAATATTGAATTTTGTTCACATTTAGACTAAATAGGAAAGTGAATCATTTTTATCATTTCACAATTTAAAGCTAGGCAGTGCTTATTTTGATTTTGATATTTAACAAAAGAGAAGAAAATCTGTAACAATTACTGGGATATAGTGCTAGACATAATTTCCAGGGATTGTACCCACCTGCCTCCCCAGGCACTTAGTTAAAAGCATTTCAACTTAATGTAAGCTCTACAGGAAAAAAACTGTGGAAAGATGAATCATATACAGGAGATGGCATAAAGCTATTAGTAAGGAATAGCTCTAGGAAACTTGAAGCAGCCTTTCAAAGATAGAGAAATTTGAGAGAGTCAGTGAATGTAGTTTGCCTCCTCTTAGTTGAGAACAAGCAGTCAATGCTAGATACTGAGATTTTCTAAGTGATTTGATTTTTTTTCTGCTCTGTGGGAGTAAATTGAGATAGGAGGACAATCATGGTGCCTTGCTAATTTGGGGTGGGGGGAAGAATGCTTAACTGCTCAATGCTGTATTTGAAAGGCAGGAAAGACATTGAGAAAAGATTTAGTATTGCTGCCTCTTCCATAGCATGGGGCAGAAATTGGCTTCCAATGAACTAATGTGTGTCACTTTGTTAAGCTAATTCAATATTTATTCATTAGAGAATCATTTGTTCAGTTTCTCAAAAGACACTATGCTGAGTGCTGAGGGAATTAAATAAGACACAGTTCCTCCTTTGAGGATGATTCTGCATGTGCAAAAATTGTATGGAAGGCAGATATTTGGGTATTAAAGAGAACACCACTAATTGGAAATCTATGACACCAATGGCCTCTGGTTGGGAAGATAGAATTTTTGTTAAGTTAAAATTAAATGTGGTCCTCTTTTGGCAGCCTAAGGGGAGAGGTAGGTATCCTAATACTCCAAAAGTGAACACCTCTTTGTTCAAGATGTTGAACCAACTAAGCAGAGGATGACATAAGTAGTCATGTCACCTGAAGCACTTAATATAAAACTATTTCTCATAGTAAGTCAAGGTGATAAGGAAAAACACTTAGTTTAAAAAACTAGGGAACTTTAGGTGGGTGCCATGGTTAAATATAGAATGCCCCCAGAAGAACTCATGTTAATGTTCAGAGTTGATGTAATTCAGTCATGAGGGTTGTAGTCTCATCAGTAGATAAGTCCATTGTAATGGATTTACTGGGTAGTACCCTAGGCTGGTGGGGTATAGCTGAAGAAGGTGGGTCCCTGGGGCTGTGGCCTTAGGGATTATGTCAGTGTCTTTGAATCCCCTTGCTTGCTGGCTCTCTTGCTTTCAGCCTCCATGAGGTGAGAGCAGAGCCCTTGCTCTCTTGCTCTTTCTGTCTCCTGCTGCCATGCCCTGAGCTCTGAAGACCAGGCCTGACATGTGCTAAACTCTGAGACTTCCAAAAGACTGAGCAAATCAATATTCTTTCCTCTAAGTTGTGTGGTTAGTTGTCTTGGATTATAGCAGTGAGAATGTTGACCAAGATGGTGACTATGAGTATGTGGAGATATATAAGTATTTATGCCACTTTTGGTCCTAATAGATAAATCCTTCTGAGATTTCCTTGAATTTCTGAGTAGGAGCTTGGGTAAAAAGCCAAATATGACACTACCATATAACATATATACAGAATATTGTGAGGAAAAAACAGAAATGAGGACAACATATAAAACTGCATAAATTCCATATTTATACATTCATCTATCTATTCATTGATTCATTCATGAAATATTTATCAAACATCTTCCATAATCCAGGCTTGTGCCTACCAATAAAGATATGGCAGTGAACCTTATATTAAAAGAGAGTAGTGTTGGGAGGTTGAGACCCGAGGATCCGGGTTCGCCGCCAGCCTCAGCTACTTAGTGAGGCCCTCCACAACTTAGTGAGACCCGATTTCAAAATAAAGAATAAAAAATAGGGCTGGGGGTATAGCTCGGAGGTAGAATGCCCCTGGGCTCAATCCCCAGTACTGCAAAAAATAAATAAATAAATAAAACAAAAGAGAGAGAGTAGTGTTGTTGCCTTGGCTACTAGATTAGCTAGATTAGCAGAATTTAAGAAAAAAATGAAAAAAAAAATATTATGGAAACCATTTCTTTTAAGTTCCATTTACTAAGGTAGGGTTTAGAAGTAGGATGACAAAGTTCACAAAAGACCAGTTTTTTTGGCCTTCCCCTGCCTGCTTTATGAGAATTGAGTTATGCCCTGGGAATTCTTGCATTTGTTCTACATGGAGTTTACAATTTTCCTCCTTTTGCTAGATTACAATGACAGGGTCTTCCATTTTTGCTCAAGTTAATAGCAGCAGTTCTGTTGCCTGCCATTTTCCTCATGCCTCCAACAAATATCCAACTTCCTCTTTCCCACAACTTTCTTCTTATTTTTCCAATAATCTAGAAGTCATCATAAAACTTTCTCATTTTTCCTAAACCATAACTATCAGTCTTTTAGCAATGTTGTAACACTGAATTTCCCCTATATTAGGCCAATTTTCATTTCTATGACAAAATGGGGACAGCCCAATGGAAAATATATACTTTTAATTGTTGCCTTCATTGGTAATTTATTTAGCAAAATCTTAAAAATGTAAGTAGGAAAATAGTTCAAAAAGTCTTAGTTCAATAGGTAAAGGGACTATTAATTAATATTTTGATTGAATTTTGAGTGATGGGATAGTCACAGAGCATGGTTTTTCTCTTTAAGGATTTACTCTCAATGATAAGAACACACAGGATTTTAAAATAATTATAAGAGGATGTATTAGTCAGTTTTTCATTGTTATTTACATATCCAGTCCTAAAAATATTACCTACATGTAATTTCTCTTCCGTGTGTGTGTGTGTGTGTGTGTGTGTGTGTGTGTATGTGTGAGAGAGAGTGTGTGTGTGTGTGTGTGTTGTCAAGAAAGACTTCTGTGCTTGTAGGTTGGTAGCTTTGCAATCCATGTAGACCCAGTTAATTGCAATGCTGAAACCATATTCAGGTAAATGCAAAGAACTTTTATGAATATTTGTGACTGGAACTCTGATAATCCACCCAGAAGAAAGACTGACTACTCTCATGGACATTTTAATTTTTGCAGCACAGGGTTTATTTTTCTTTCTCCTGGTAACAACATCTCAACTATACTGTGGATAGTCACTCCTCTTCTACTGAATATAGTTTAGAGTGGTCCCTGTCTTCCTCAGGTCAATTGGTGAGCATTTGACCTAAACCTTGCCAATCTGATACCTTTTCCATGGAACTGAGGTCTTGAGAAATATGCTCAAAGTAGATTTATCACAATATTCATCTTCTGAAGAAAGTTCCTTTCTTCTTCTGCCTCGATGCCCAGGAACAGCACTTGTTAATGTCCTTCTCAAGTTTTGATCTTCAGATTTTTTAAAATGTCTTTGAAATGTTCAAATTCTTGTGTGTGTGTGTGTGTGTGTGTGTGTGTGTGTGTGTTTCTTCCTCTAAAAGAAACATTTGTGTTTCTTGCCACTAAAAACCCTTACTGATATACATCCTCATCCCACTTGAGGATCAACTCACAGTATCTGCTCGATCAGTGTTCTTAGGATGTGGCTACCTTCCCCATGAAACAGTGTTTGTTTTCTTGGAATTTAGTCTGAGGGTGAAGTAAGAGTACAGTCAACAACTCTTATGAGTTCTATTTGAGTTAGAGTCGGAACCCATCGTGTAGTGTAGTAGAAGATACCAGAAATTAGGTACTTCGTCTTCTGGGAAGGGTAGGAGGTGGGAATCAGAGAATTTGACAAGAGCTAGGCAGTGGATTCAGGTCCTTCACATACTACTTGAGGTTAGGAGAATACTTTGATCTTTGTAGGAATTCAGATTCACTCCTGAAACCATGGCAATGAAAGCTTGAAAATAATAAAAGTATTTCCAAGTACAGCTTGGGATGCATGACTTCTGGTGCCCCTGCAAGCTCATGAGGTAATAGATTTAAGGAAGCAAGACCAATTCCAGAATGGATCAATCAAGGACAATGTAATAGGGTGCCCAGCAGTATATTATGGAGGAGTCAGAACTATGTTCAAAACCTAGGTTCAAAATCTGGGCTTTTCCCTGATAGTGATGAGATTTTGGAGAAGTGCTTGAGCGGTGAATTCTCTGGGAATTTCTCTCTGCCATTTCTCCTTTCCATCTCTCCATGCTATGATGGAGACTAGGCTTTGATATTCCTTCTTTGGGCCTCAATGGTATACTCAATGTTCTCGATTATGGTGCCTGTGATGTTGTTATTGCTTTCTTTGTTTATCTCCCCAACCAGATTGTAAACTTCATGCAGCACAAACCCTGTCTTTTTTTGTTCATCTTCGTATCTTCAATATCAAGCACAGTGCCTGATACTTTAAAAAATATACTGATTATTGAATAACTAAAAAGAAGGCTGAGGAATTATAAGAGAGACAGAAGGGAATTCAGTGAAAAGTACAGCAAAGGAAAGTCCTTATTACTTCCTGTGGTCTTATATTAAGCAATATATTTATGAAGCACTGTATTTGAGGACAATTTCATATGATAAGCACAAGAGGACTCCTGGAAGTAATAATGGAATCCTTAATAAGTTAAACTTTTCTGAAGCATGTTAAATATTTTCACACATAATGCTTTTTTATTATACTAGATCAATCAGCTAATATATGTAGGAAAATGTTTAGTTTCACAATGTTACATTAGAATTTTAATAGCACTTATTAAAGTCCTTTACACATAAGTTGCTCAAGCCACTGTTTGTTGATGGAGCAAATATAGTAGGAAAATTGGCCACTTTTTATAAAATGCTTTAAAGGCTAAGAATATCTATTTACTACAAAAGTTCACATTACAGCAAAAAAAAAAATTTGAGAATTTAAAAAAGAGAATCTCATTTTTTCCCCAGTATGAACATTTTTCCACAACCTATTCTTGTGTATGTAGTCAATGAGGTTTAGATTCTGAGCTGGATTATGACATATCTTGTCACCCGACACATTCTTTCATAAAGGACATTTGAAAAATCTTAACTGTACACATTTTCTGTGTTAAGGTCTTAATCCTACATGAAAGGATATGTCCATTTACCTAGCTAGAAAGGGTCACTTTTCTCCTCTTGATAGAAAATAAAAGCTTGTAATTTTAAAAAAGGCCGACTTTGCCAATGGACTTCTGTCTTTATAAATCATCTCAGACAGCGATTCTTTGCAAAACAGGTTTCATGCAATATTTATGTAAGCTGCACATGACCTTGACTAAAAGCAAAGGTTAGAAGAAACAGTGTTCTTATTGTCTGACAGGATGCTTCTATATTTTGTCAGATATTGCTAAGTCAGGTCATATGTATGTTTTTGTTTTGAGCAAAATAGAAGCTGTTTATTTTAAGGCTAGGCTATAGGGAAGTATGACATTTCTTTTTAGAATCAATACCATTTTATCCTATACTTGTAGAAAAGCTCTCTAAACAAACAAACATGAACACCAGTGGCAGGAGCATAGAATGAACGTAGGTAAGTAGAGCATTAAAGTGTCTTCTTGTCATTCACAGTGCTGACTCTGGAAAGAATCATGAAAACAGATGGAAAGGATCAGATGTCTGAGAAGCAGGGTGCAGGTTGCTGTGTTTGATAAACATGTGCCCTAACCTGGCCTTTTATCTCCAAATAAAGTATATAAAATAATAATAGACAGTGATATAGGGTTCTAGCCTGGACTGCATAATTTATTAGCTGTCTTACCTTGGAAAATTTATTTAACTTTTCTAGATTTTTCACTGCCTATAAAATGAAACATTGAGTCCTGACCTGGTTGAGCTGCATGCTAAGGCATCTGTTACCTTTTTTGCTGATCTCTCCCTTCCTGGTCCTCACAGTCCATGGCTCACATTCTCTCCACATCTCCTCTGCTTATTTTTTTACAGCATTCTCTGAAGTGACCTTTGTTTGTTTGCTTATTTATTTATTTGGGTTTTTTTTTCTATCACCTGAACATAGGCTCCACGACAGAGGGATCTGGGGTATTGTTCTCAGCATAAACTGAGCACTAGAAAAATGCTAAGGAACTAATTGCTACATAGAAATAATTGGTATATTAGCATTACTTCTTGGTCTACTTCCAAAAGAAATGAAAGCAGAGACTTGAACAAGTACTTGGACACCCATGTTCATAGCTGCATTATTCTCAACAGTCAAAGGGGACAATCAACCCATGTGTCCACCAATGGATGAATGGGTAAGTAAAATAAGGTATATAATTATAATGAAACATTATTTAGACCTGAAAAGGAAGGAGACTCTGTCACATGCTACAACATGGTTGAACCTTGAAAACATTGAGCTAAGTGAAATAAACAAGACATAACAGGACAAATATTATTACACTCATATGAGATATATAGAAAGGTCAAATTTCTAGAGACAGAAAGAATGGTGGTTACCAGGGTCTGGGGGGAAGGGCAGACTTGGAAGTTAATGTTTAATGAGTACAGTTTCAGGTTGGGAAGACAGTGAGTCCTGGAGATGGATGGTGGTGACAGTTGGACAATCATGTGAACATACTTAACTCGCAGAACTGAACACTTAGAGACGGTTAAAGTGGTACATTTTATATTATGTGTATTTTACCACAAAAGCTATTGATAAATGACTTAATCAGTGTGGTGTTCCCTCACAGGGGCAGTTGTCCCCAGGACTCTGTTGTCACACTCTCCGCTTGTTAGCTCTGAGCTCAATGTAGGTGTTTCAACCTTGGACTGAATGAATGGTCCTCTGTTATGGGGATTGTACCAGGGATAGGACTTGGAAAGAGGAACAACTCTGGCTTTGACTCACTAGTGGCCATAGAACCTTTTTTGGAATTGTGGCACTCAAAGGCAGGGGGTGTAGCTCAGTGGCAGAGTATCTGCTATGTGTGTGAGGCCCTGGATTTCATCCCCAGAACCACTGCCCAAAAGATAAAAATAAAATTACACTGTAGATGTCTCCAGACTGGGAAACATCCCAGGGGGTGGGATGGTTGCAAAATCGCCACTGTTTGAACACTGTTTTAGACATCACTCTCACTTTCTCCAGAAGTCTGGTCTCAGAGCTGTTTCTGTACATCTCTCTTCTACCCTATCCTCTCCATCATGATACTTATTATCATTATTTTTTGTGTGTGGTACTAAGGGTTGAACCCAGGGGACATTCTACCTCTGAGCTATATCCCCAGCCCTTTTTATATTTTACTTTGAAACAGAGTCTCACTAACTTACTGAGGGTCTTGCTAAGTTGCTGAGGCTGGTCTCTAAATTGTGATTCTTCTGTCTGAGCTTCCATGTTCTGGGATTAGAAGTGAGTGCCACTGCACCTTGTTATAATTATTACACTCTAATTATTCCTCCACTTTTAGCCTGACAACCATACCACCTAATGCAGGGCCTGGCACATGGGAAGTGCTCAATGTATATTTGTTTTATTGACTTGAATTCCATTTCTTCATCTTGAAAATGGAGATAAGTCCTGATTGCTTCCAAGAAATGTGAAGCTAATAAGGGAAAGACATTTTACAAAGTTTTAAGGCATTTTATAAAAATGAAGTTATATTGTTATTGCTATAAGAGCATCTTAACTTGCTCTACTAAAATTATATCCTCTTAAACTCTTTTTTTTTTTTTTTCAGTACTGGGGACTGAACTCAGGGCACTCTACCTCTGAGCCCCAGTCCTATTTTTTATCCTTTATTTTAAAACAGGGTTTCACTAAGTTTGCAGAGTGCCTCACTAAATTGCTGAGGCTGGCCACAAACCCAGATCCTCCTGTCTCAGCCTCCCAGGCACTGGGATTACAAGCATAACCATGCCTGGCTCTTCCTAAACTCTTTTTTTTTTTTTTTTGCGATACTGGGGATTGAACCCAGGGGCATTCTACCTCTGAGCTATACACCCCTAGCCCTATTTTTTATTCTTTATTTTGAAACAGGGTCTCACTAAGTTGCAGAGTGCCTCACTAAGTAGCTGAGGCTGGCCGAGAACCCGGATCCTCCAGTCTCAGCCTCCCAAATGCTGGGATTACAAACATGCACCACTATGCCCCGCTTCCTTCTAAACTGTTAATGCTCCCTATACTAAATTTGCTGTGGTTAACTTACTATGTCTTACATAGATTGCTGAGTCACCCAGTAAGTCAGTGACTGCATTGAGATAGAGAAGTCCTATCATAATTTTATATTTAGAAACTTGGTCTGAGCCGGGCATGGTGGTGCATGCTTGTAATCCCAGCATTCGGGAGGCTGAGACTGGAGGATCCGGGTTCGTGGCCAGCCTCAGCTACCTAGTGAGGCACTCCGCAACTTAGTGAGACTCGGTTTTAAAATACAGAATAAAAAATAGGGCTGGGGGTATAGCTCAGAGGTAGAATGCCTCTGAGTTAAATCCCCAGTACCAAAAAAAAAAAAAAAAAAAGAAACTTGGTCTGAGTATTTAAAATGACTAGGGCTGGAAATGTACTAGAAGATTGCTAATTTGGGGCTTGATTTTTGGGAAAAAAAGAACTAAAACACAGGTTAAAAATGAATTTGTTTTAGCTCATGGAATTTTACAAAGGCGTTCTATGCCTAATTTATCTAAAAGAGATAGCTTAATTGCTATCATTAATGCACAAGTACAGAAGGAGAAATATAAACTATTTAATTTACCTGTTCTTATACAAATGACTTGGAACTATGATTTCACATTTGCTGTAGTTTTTTTTTTGTTGTTGTTGTTAGTTGGAATCAATTATGTGTTATAATTGAAGGGTTCATGTTTTCATACAAATAAAAAAAAATGCAATATATTTAAAATCTTAAGTTGAGATGGAAGGGGCACATATACAGAATGAGCATTAGAAAAACTTAGAAGCAGATGATATATTAAAGCAAAAGAAATAATCACTTTTAGCCTCTGTTTCTATTTGGGAACAGAAAACATGTGGTCATCTATTTGTCATGTTTCATTCACTTTCATGTATCCATAAATATTTTGAAGGGGTGGTGGCAAATTTTTAAAGGATAAATTTGAATTACTTATGAATTTTAAATAGCAGAATATGAAAAAGCTAAGATGGTAGCTATGACCTTTATAGTTCATCTTTCTATCTCATTATTTATTAGACATTTATGTGAGAAGAACTGCGAAGTTGCTCACTCATGCATCACCTACCCCAATTCCCTTCCAGACTGGGGTGGAAGGTTAAACTACACTTCCCGCCTCCTTTGCAGCTAGAAGCCCATGTGTGAGCCCTGTTTCTAGAAGCACACACCCCTGTGTAAGGAGTGCATCCATATGGCTTCCACATTTTGAACATTGGGATGGAGTTGTGCAGTGACACTCTTGTATGGGCAAGACTTGCAAGGGAGAAGTAACAAGTGGCTGACATAGAATATTCTGGCAGCAATAGTGGTGAAATATTTGGTTATTCTGAGGAAGCTTTGATAAAGGAACTACTGGCCAGGGTGTCATCAGTCTGGGCAGAGGTAGTGAGATTTCAGCTAGAAGAGTTCATCATGGTCACTGAGTATTCTACTGGTTGAGGTTGATTAGTTGAGGAGTATCCAAGCTGCACAACTTGCCTTTTCCAGAAATTTTGTTAACTGCCACAACCTTGTAATAATTATCTTCTTGCTTGAACTAACTAGCTTAAATTATGTTTCCATAAATTATGGATTTTAATGAACAACATTTACTATGGCCACCATTTGTGATAGGTACTATAGATACAAACTAGATTTATGCTCAGTTCTTTCTTGCTTACTAATGTCTCTCTGTAAGGACTCTTCTTTATAGCAGAGAGCAGTAGCAACAGGCATGCGGATTAATGATGACAGAACAACTTAAAATGTGCTATTAAAGACTGGTAATGCATGGTGAAGTAGGAGCTCAGAAGAGGAACAATGGTCTAGGGGAGTAGTTAGACCAAGGAAGATTCCATAGAAAATATATAAATTGCTTTGGATCTTTAAGAAGGAATAGAAGTAATTTATGTGAAGAAATTGGGAGGGATATTCAAGATCCTGTGAAGTGTAAGGGTTTTGATACATAAAAGGGATTGTAGAGTTGATATCAGGGAGATAAACCTAGAGTAAAGGTGGATCTTTATATGCCAGACTTTGGAGTTTTGCTCTGAGTATTTTAAGTAAGGGACTGACGTATATGTTAGAAAGATCACTTGAGCATTCATGGGTAGAATAGATGGGGGAGGAATACCAATGAGGCAGGATGCAGGGAAGATTTAAGATGCAATAATTTAAGGGAGAAATAGTAAGACTATGGAATAAGAAATGGAGAGGAAGCCGGGCGTGGTGGTGCACGCTTGTAATCCCAGCATTCGAGAGGCTGAGACCGGAGGATCCGGGTTCTCGGCCAGCCTCAGCTACCTAGTGAGGCACTCTGCAACTTAGGGAGACCCTGTTTCAAAATAAAGAATAAAAAATAGGGCTGGGGGTGTAGCTCGGAGGTAGAATGCCCTTGAGTTCAATCCCCAGTACCACACACACACATACACACACACACACACACACACACACACACACACACACACACAAAGAAATGGAGAGGAAAAGATGGATTAGAGAGAAATTGTGGTTGTTGGCCTGTGGCAGGAAACTAATTAACATCAGTTGAATCAGGTGGTAAGGTGGGCAAGGGGAAGTTGAACATAACCAAAGTGTTCTTGAATTGGTGAATAGGAGGAAAGTGAGTGTGCTTTTCAGTGGTTGCACAGAGAGTGTGCCAGAAGTGCTTTTAGTCTCTGTTTCTATTTGGGACTAGAAAACATGTGGTCATCTATTTGTCATCTTTATTTCACTTTCCTGCATCCATTCTCATTCAACACGTATTTATTGAGCATCTTTGTTGTACCAGAAACTGGGCTAGGCATTGTGGATTCCACAGTGAATTAGGCAGACTGCCTATCTAAGATGGATAGCAGACAAAAAGCAGATAATGATAGAATAATTAATTACCATGAAGAAGAGCAATGAAGGACAAAATCCTGGGCATTGCATGATAGGAAAGGTTAAGGAAGTATGTGGGTCAGAAAGGGAGGTTCGTGGATTAGTGAGCATTGTAGGTATAGTGGGGCTAAAATTTATTTTGAGAAAAGGATTCCATGTTTAAAAATATAACATGCTCTCCAGATTTCTTTGTTCTTATATCTTTAAGGCATTGCTCTGTGGTGTCATTGTTGAAAATCTTTCTCCATGCAGGGCAAATCTTACCCATTCATTCTTTCTTCTGTGGCTATTAGTGGAGATCCTACTGATTAATTATTAACTAGCAAATGTATCTCTAGAACACCACACTAAGTGGTAACATATTAAGGAAGATGAATTTGAGGTCCTCTTCATGCTTCTTAAGCGAAGAATGCTGCACTCTGCTGACAACCAATTCCATTAATCACTTTCTGTTAGATTTACTATGTGGTTTCGTTTGTTGTTCAGTGGGGATTCTTTTCTCCATTTGAAAGTAGATACTTTCTGCAGATAAAAGAAATGCCTCCAAGATTTACAGTGACACCAACCATACTAATTTATAGAGAAAGGCTACATGGGTGACTAGGAAGAACATTTATGGCCATATATTGGTCTTGGCTATCATTTCCAAATGACAGTCTGTCTCAAGGTATATCCAATTAATTGAATAAACCTGTAGTAGAGTACAGTATTTAATTGGTCTAGAACAGTGTTTTTCAAATTACAGATTGCAACTCATTAGTGGCTTGTAGAATCAATTTAGCAGGCTGTGATCAGCATTTTTAAAAGTGGAGATAGAATAGGAAGAGAACTGAACATATCAGGGAAAGAGTAAGTAGTGCTTTGTAAAATTTTTGTTTTCTATCATGAATACATGCATATATGTGTATGTAATGTTGTATATATGTATGTAATATGTATTAGATGTGTTTATATATAGTCTTATACAGGTATATTCTAGGTTAATATGTGAAATGTCAAAGAAGTTTCAGAGCCATAAATATGGAAAAAGGATTCTAGAGAAAGCCTTTTTCAGTCAGATATTCCATTAACATACCAATACCAAATTAATTTTCTACTATTACTTAAAGCACATTGGAAACATTTATACTTTCTGCAAAGAGAGTTATTTAACATATTTTATCTGTGAATGAATGATGAGTAAAACAAGAAAATTAAGTTACTCTTGGTTTGGGAAATATTTGATATATTAAATATAGGTGTATTAAACCCTAAAGCTTTACTAATTTTGTTAGTCAGAAAAAGTCCTATTTCTTTCTATATTTAAAGAATTTTGCATCCAGGTGTGGTGGCACACTCTTGTAATCCCAGCATTTGGGAGACTGAGACTGGAGGATCCGGATTTGTGGCCAGCCTCAGCTACCTAGTGAGGCACTCTGCAACTTAGTGAGACCCTGTTTCAAAATAAAGAATAAAAAATAGGGCTGGGGGTATAGCTCGGAGGTAGAATGCCCCTGGGTTCAATCCCCAGTACCACAAAAAAAAACAAAAAAACAAAAAAAGAATTTTGCATCAAATACATGAGAAGGATGGATTCACTTTTTAACATACACTGAATATAGTAACCCACAGGAAATTACAGATTCAGACTCTGGAGTTCTGTTTTTATACCTGACAACAGATTGCTTTATGAGCTGAAATTATTTATTCTAAAAGCTTTCTTTTTGCCTTATTTAATCATTAGTAAATGGTAATATTATTAATTTAATTTACCGTATTTAATAAATAGTACTCTCTCTAACAGAGTACATTTAGGTTACTTTTTTGAAGTCACAACTATTCCATTCTTTCCTAACGTAAAGGATATGGCTATGGTCAATATTTTCTAAACAAAAATGACACAGAAGTTTTCCTCTCTATGGCACAAATTTTCCTCTCTGTGGATATATATATATATATATATATATATATATATATATATATATATGTGTGTGTGTGTGTGTGTGTGTGTGTGTGTACATGTGCGCACATATGTTCATGTGTATATGGTACCAGGGAATTGAACTCAGAGCCACATACTAGAGAAGCTCTCTGCCACTGAACTACATTCCCACCCACCCACTATGACTCCTGCTTTAGAGTTCTTTTTTTTTTTTTCTGGTACTGGGGATTGAACCCAGAATCATTCTACCTCCGAGCTACACCCCAGTCCTATTTTGTATTCTTTATTTTGAAACATGGTCTCACTAAGTTGCAGAGGGTCTCACTAAGTAGCTGAGGTTGGCCATGAACCCAGATCCTCCTGTCTCAGCCTCCCAAATACTGGGATTACAAGCATGCACCACCACGCCTGGCTTTGCTTTAAAGTTCTTGTGAAAAATTTAAATCATTACCTTTTAACAACTGTTGCATCATTTTCACTCTTCATTGCTCAGACTCCAACTTAGCCTTGGTTATATCTGAGAAGCAAATGTCTGATTCTTTATAAATCCCCAAGGTTTATTCTACTCCATAGTATTCCGATGCTACATGCTACCCATTTAATGCCTTCCCAAAGCCTCTTTAGAAATTTGTCCTCACACGTAGTCCAGAAGGAGCAACCTTATTACTGTGTGATTCTTCCCCTTACCTGAACGACTGGAAAATGGTGTATGTTAGTTGGCTTTCTATCACTCTAACCAAATATTTGGAGGTTTGAGCTCAAGATCAATTGGCTCCATTTACTTTGGGATTGGGAGAGGAAGCACATCATGGCAGCAACATGTGGTGGAGTGAAACCACTTACCTTATGACCAGGAGAAAGAGAAAGAGAAAGAAAGAGAGAGAGAGAGAGAGAGAGAGAGAGAGAGAGAGAGAGAGAGAGAGAGAGCCTGAGGTCCCATAATCCTCTCTGATGTCAAGCCTCAGGTGACCTAGGGGCCTCCCACTAGGCCCTACCTTCTAAAGGTGCCACCACCTTCCATTAGCACCTCACTAGAAATGAAGCCTTAACCACATAGATCTTTGCGGGATACTTATCCAAAATAGCAGAGTGGGTGCATGACCCATGTTGGGTCAGTCAGAATGGAGTCAATGTTGTATGTTGAAAAACTTTCTCTTGTAGCTCTGGGGTGGGAGTCAGTGAGGACTCAGACAAAAAGTTAAGGACTCAGGGAAGAAGAATCAAGTTTTGGAGAGAGAGAAAGTTAGGAATCCAGAGGCCAGAGCAGAGACACAGAATTGAGGGAGACCATATGCCTTTGAAAGGTGGAGAGCAACCTTCTATTCTGGCTCCAGGCCCTGTATGGGTGCTGCTGTACTTCATTTTCCTCCCCTCGAACCTACAAGATCCCTTTTTACTTAGGTTACCCAGAGTGGATTTATGTTTCTATAAATTCTGTAAATGTGTCCTGATTAAGATATTTCCTTTTGTTTCCTTCCCTCTTTTTCTCTGTAAACCCAATCTTTTCATGCCATTCAACCTTGAATTATTTCTCTGGGATTCACAACCCTAGGAATTCAGCCTTAAAGTTTTTTTCTCATCAGATTGGGGGATATCAGTCAAAAAGGGAACCAAAATACAAGTAGAGAAAAATGACCCCTGTATTTTAGTCAAAGTTAAACTGAAAAGTGTTCAAAAAAATTTTTTTTTTTGGCGGTACTGGGGATTGAACCCAGGGGCATTCTACCTCCGAGCTATACTCCCAGCCCTATTTTTTATTCTTTATTTTGAAACCGAGTCTCACTAAGTTGCAGAGTGCCTCACTAGGTAGCTGAGGCTGGCCTCGAACCCAGATCCTCTGGTCTCAGCCTCCCAAATGCTGGGATTACAAGCGTGTGCCACCACACCCAGCTCACAATTTTTAATTAGAGAAAGTAAAAGGCAAGCAGGGCCCACTCTTTCTCAATATATGTAAAACTCATCCTTTTGTCATCTTTTTTTTTTCTAGTAACTATCCCAGGACTTTTGTAAACACATTATTTTTTAGTCAATATATAAAACTAAATATGTATTCCCTACAAAATAAGATTGTGTAGAACAGTGCAGCTTTCAATTGGAATTGATCTCTGTAGAGCTTGAAATCACTATTGCTTTGAACAAAACTTTGCCTTAGAGAAAGGAATTAGTTTCAGATCAAAACTAAATGGTTGATAGAATAGAATTTTCTCCTAGATAAACAACTAGTCTCCAAGAAATATGATTTCAAATAACTCAGTATGTTGACAGTCATTACTGTCATTACAAATATTAGCTGTATGGAAATGTTTGTTCTTTTGATTAAATATTTACTTATTCTAAGTACTTTCAATATTGAAATAATTTAGGTGTTTTAATAGTTTTTATGGCCAGGTAAACAGTAAGAGATAAACTTTTAAAACTTAGTTCATCTGTCTTAGTATTGAAGAATGATAACAATTCTTCTGTGGTTTGAATGTGTCCACCAAAGTTTATGTGTTGAAAAGTTAACCCCAATGTAGAGGTGTTACAAGGTAGGTACAATGGGAGGTGTTTGGGTAATGGCATACATCACACTCATGAATTGATTTACCATCTTTATTATTTTATCACAGGAGTAGCATTTCATTTATGGGTGTAGGTTTACCATGTCACAAGTGGGTTCCTTATAAGAGGATGAGATTGGCCTCCTTCTGCCCTCTCTTGTTTTTTACAGTCTGTGATAGGGTGACTTATCAAGAAGGTCGTCACCAGATGCCGGAACCTTCATCTTGGACTTTTCAGCTTACAAAACTGGGAGGAATATATTTCTGTTCATTATAAATTACCCTCTGTTAAGAATTCTATTATAGTAGCACAAAATGGACTAAGTGCTCAATAAAAACTACATATAACCAAATTACAGTAGTGATACTCATAAAAAGGACAGAATTTGTAATACATTCATCAGATTCTCTTCAACAATTTCAAAGATTTTAGGTAATTACACCACTAATTATTTTATTCAGGCTATTTGGTGGAGAATATAGGAACAAATGCTTCCTGGAAAAATATATTGATAAGACAGTACAAGGGAAAAACTTTGTACTAAGTAGGTCGTGCTCATTCTATGGCTCCTGTTAGTCAAGACTTGCATGTGTCACACTCAGGCTAATGAGAACAATGTGCCTTAGACAATCTGAATGTATATTTCAGCTGAGTCATAGACTTATGTGCAATCAAAGTTATTTCTCTATCTCTATTCTTTGGTATAGTGAGCAAAACCAAAGTCTATTTCTCTCACATGAAAGTGCTTCAAAAATAAAATAAAAACAAGAGATAAATATTAAATATTTGCATTGGATTGTAAAACTGAGGGAAGATGTGATTTACTATTGTTTTTATGTTTTAAAAAGTGTTTGCATTATACCTATGTGTAGCAGAACTAATAGACTGAAAGGAGTTAAGTGATATTAAAAGCAATAGGAACACAAGTAGACAATCCTTGAAGAGGTGACTATTTGTAGTTTATTGTGCATAAACAATCATTAGGTGATCTACTGAGCTACCTTAATGTATTTTATGTGCATAGTCTTTGATTGTGAGGTTGAGAAATCAGATCATTTTTGCATTTTGAGTGTTACTAGTAAAAGTGACTAGAATTTAACTCTAGGGGATTCTCGGAGTGTAGTTGGTAATAGATCCATACTGAACTGAGCTTTGTGAATGAGACTGATGAAGTCCATTACACCAGCATATCTAAAATAATTATCTTACTCTAAAGAACACATTTCTGAAGAGCTAGCCTTGCATATACCAAAGGGACAAACACAGTTGGGGGCTCTCTCACTTCATTTGTATTCATTGCTAAATGGTCATTATAATAAAGCACTCCCTCAGTCCAAAGAAAAAATGTTATTGCTTCTGTTCCATCCTATTTACAAGCACATCATCCTTGATTGCATCTCTCTTCACCATCATATAACCTACCTTCCTCCTAGAACTTGGTCCTTAAGGAGACTACTATAACTGTTTATAAGGTTTAGAAAGTGTTTAATGTAGACTATTGTATGGACCCACTTTGCCTTATTTTTCTAGGTGTTGGTGACTGGAGGGAAGAGGTAGGTTCTCTAGACCAAGGCTGGCACAGTTCAGGCATCATAGTTACTTAAAGAACAAAGATGATAAAAGCAGAAATGGGCTATTTGCAAAGATGCAGTAGGAAAGAAATTTCTGGAGTAGAAGTGCTGACTTTATTATGATCTTCTTGTTTGTTTGTTTTCATTTCTTCATTGACATAAAAATAATTGAAATGGCCATATTTTTCAGAGGCAAAGTCCTGTCAACCACAGCCTTTCTCAATGAAAAAGAGAAAAGGAATTTGCTTTGCCTGTTTAAATTGAGAGCTGTGAGTTTGCCAAAGGACAAGACTGGAATTCCCCTGCAGCAATAAATATTGCTGTGAATTAAAGAAAGAAGCAATTCTTTTCTACAAGTGCACTCTTTATAAATAGGAAGCAGATGCATAAACTTTAGAGTGAGATATAACTCTAAGAGGAGCTCAGTTGGAAATTCTAAGACATCAGAATTCAGAAATTAAGGCAGAAAGGGGCTCATGTGGCCAGAGATCTTTTCTTTAAAAAGAGGTATTCACACCAGTTGGTGGGCTCTGTTTATGTGCTACACATCTAAACAGAATATTTATGTTCCTAATAAAAGGCATATTGTTTTCCTAGGACTAACAGAAGAGAACTCATTGCCTCAGTCACCTTTGTTCAGACACTTCAGTTTGTTCCCAGGATCTGACAAGGAGTGCTTAAAAATGTCTGTGAACTGAATGTACTTTTTGGTAACCAACATGCAATGCAAATGAGCACCCCAAATATTCCTCCCCAGAATTTGAACAGAGCAGCGTAGGTTGCCTGGAGTGCTTATTTGCATGTCAATCCCTATGGTCTTCCTACTCATAGTTAAATCATTTGATAACTAGATTTTAGTTCAAGGAGTAAATTGGTGACTTTAAAGAGTATGATCAAAGAATAGGTGTCTTTTCCTTATCTTGGGTAACTTTTCCTGTTTTCCTTTTATTTGTCTGTTGATAGACACCAAAACCTTTCAGTTTTCTTTGGAACCTATTATAGTCTTTCAATTATTTTATGGTCCATCAGATTTTCATAGTGCATGCACAACTCCAGGATGTTTCAAATAAATGTGAAGCATATTTCCTGAATATTCCTGAATATTCCCAAATCAGATCATTAAAAATGAGGGACCAGTTGAAGTTGCTCTTGCTTCTGATATTATTACTTTTACTAATCTATCTTAAAGAAAAATTTCAACAGCTTGCTTCACTCATCTGCAAGTAATAAGCATCTCTACTATCTTTATTTAATTTAGTCTCTGGAACATGCTTTCATTGTATCTTTTGCAATTGTTTTAACTAAATATTTGTTTCTGATCCCATTAGCTATTGGGAGTATATCATTATTTAACAAAGATTTAATCGTTCACTTTAAATATTCTTTTGGCATGCCTTTAAAAAAATTGAGGTAAGAATTGTGTTTCTGGCAACTGTAAATGTCCACTATACTGGTAATGGCGTACAAAGGATTATGGATCTGGGAACCTAGCTCTCTGAACTCAGAGTGATCTTTTAGACCATAAAAGTCTACTTTTTTATAAACATTTGAAGTTGGCAAGTTGGGATGTTAAAAGAAATTAAATTGTTGACTGCAAGAAAATTAGAACTATAATGTAATGTCTTATATTTAGCAATGGCATTTTCTTTGGAGCATGAAAGCAATGGTGGAATGAGGGTGTGAGCGTTGTGATTTTTTTCAGTCTACAGGTTCCTAGAAAGGATTCCATATTGGGGGGAGGGTGAGGGGTGGGTTATTTGGAATGAAAATGATCTTTAAATACAAAAACATAGTGTCTGATGACTTAAAATTACACTGTCTTGAAACTAATAAGCTAGTTAACTTTAAAACCAATCAATCAACTTTCAAGTGAACTGGAAGTCACTCTAGGTGTTTATCTGAGTTTAGTGTAGAAAAATCTTTTAAAATTATTAGCATATAGAAAATTGGCAGGTCTCACCATATTAATGAAATCGTGTACTTCAAAAAACATTATTCTCAAAGTAAATATCAAATTGAGGGCACAATTGCAAAATATAAGACAGGAAAAGGATTAAGACTTAAAAATATAAAGAGTACTAACCAACAGCAAGAAGTTATTTAAACATGGTGAATTAAATATAGATGTTTTGTTTCTTTTTAAAGTTCTACTCAATGACAATGAGACATTATACAAGGAATGAACTTACAAGGACAAAAAGGACAGAAAAGTAGACAATTGCTGACTAGACATGTTAATCCAATTTTGGGAATCAAAAAGCACATGAACAGGTGAGAACTGACTCGAAGAGCAGAGAAAGCTGGCACCTGACTATGAGAGACAAAACACAAAAGGATAGTTGAGTCCTCAGGGTGTTAGAAAGGCCAAGAATTGGAATCACCAGTTACCTATGAAGGTAAAGCTGTGACTTCAGTTGGAAGCCAGTTTGGTTAAAAGCTTTTAAAAGGATAAACTATAAACCCTCAGACACACTTTCCTATATCATACAGTAATCACCTCCTCCATTCTATCAGACATTTCTGAAGATATCAAAACATAAAAGATCCAACCTTAAAAATATCAGTAAAAGCGGAGGGAAGGGAAAATGGGATAAGAAGAGAGATTAAATGGAACTCAATATGCTGAAAAGTAAAATCTCTTTTGCCTCCTTTTTTCACTTGCATCTAAGAGTGATGACATCAGATTTACTCTCCTGTTTTTGCCAACAAAATAGCCAGACCTTTGCAATCACTTCATAGTGAGGCCTTCAAGTCCATGGTTGTTGCCTTACTTTTAAATATGAACAGACTACCAAGAATTACTAGTATTTAAGAAAAGCCTCTTACCAACTGAACCAACACAGACAATAGAAAAGATGCTGAAAAGAGCAGCTTAAAATAAACTATCATTAATATCCTCAGAGAGGTAAGAAAATATTTTTATTCTGGTGATAAAATAATAGCTTGCTATGAAAGGAGGGACATTTATGGAACAATAAAGAGCTTTTGGATATTGAAAAGTACAGAAATAAATATAATGGAAGGACAAGAAGATGAAGTTGAGGTGAGAGATCTTTTTAGCAAGAGGTATTCATAGCTCTTGTTAACTTTAGAAAAAAAGGACAAAGAATTAGACAATAGGAAAGAAAATATAGGGAATAAGAGAATAATTTTGAGATTCTAATGTCTCTATCATAGGTATTTTTATAATAGGAATTGCAGAGAAAGTAGAAGAAATAATTTAAGAAGATTTCTCCAAACTGAGAACTCTAGATATCAAAATTGAATAAAATTTTGGAGTACCTGCAAAAGAAACGTTACTAAAAGCCATATCAAAACAAATTTGCATAAAAATGACAATACAATCAAGGTAAAGAAAAGATTGTAATTTTCTAGAGATGATGATGGTGATGATTGTGATAACAATATTCACATGCAAAGTTTTGGTAATTAGAAGGATATTTCTCAATAGCAAAACTGGGGATTAGACAACAATGAAGTGCTGACTCCCATATTACAGGGCAAAAATGAACCTATCTAGATTTCTACACTCTGTCCAATTATCAATTAAATGTGAGAGTATAATACAAACCTTACCAAAAGGTCTCAAAAATGTTTTTTTCATATGCCTTTTCTAAGGGAGAATCTGTGGGATGTGCTCCATGGAAATAAGGGAGGAAGTAAAAAAGAGGAAAATGAGATCCTAATTCAGAAGAGAAAGAAGTCCTACAATGACAACTTTGCATTAGACCTAGAAGACAGCCAGTAGAGGCTGACAGTGGAAGAACATTAGGGAGAAGCATCCCTAAGAAAAATAATGAAATGGAAAATTGGATAGAAAAGAATTTTACAGAAATGTTGGAGAATATGGTCCAATGAAGACAGAGATTTAAAGAAAGCCAAATAAGAGGAATAAAGAAAAAAAAATCACTCAATGGAAAATAAAACTTTTTAAAAAAATTTTTTATTGGTGCATTGTAATCATACATCCTTGTTAGGTACAAGGTGGTAGAGGCATACATACATGCACACATTTCTCATTTAACCCTTCTCCAATTCCTGCCCCACTCCCTCAACCTCCCTCCTTCTCAAGTTCAGTTTAGTGATTGACTTTGATATGATTGTGAAAGTACATCATGTGCATTAGAGTGTTTCCTCCCCACATCACCTTCAGTTAAGTCACCTTCTTTGCTCATCTAAAATTTCTCCTTCTTAATCTATGTGCCACTTTCTCCCTAGCTTCTACATATTAGGGAGAGCATACAATTTGTTTTTTTTGTTTTTTTTTTACTTTTCATGACTAACTAATCTCTCTTAGCATAATGTGGAAAAGAAAACTTTATATTTAGGAAGGGACATATATTTAAGATAATACCCACAATTGTTGTTCATGGGTTCATTTAGTCCTCTGCAATTAATTCTTGTTTTGCTGGATCTTGAATTTATAATCTGATGAACCCATGTGCTTCTGGGATAGAATTATGGAAACCTGACTCATTCCAGGGTGTGATCTCACTGTTTAAAAGATGCTGGAAAAAAGATAGCCTCTTCAACAAATGGTGTTGGCAAAACTGGTTAACCATATGCAGGAAAATGAAAATAAACCCCACTTTCTCACCTTGCACAAGAGTCGATTCAAGATGGTTCAAAGACCTGGAAGCCAGGTCAGAGACCTTGCAATGACTTGATCAGGGCATAGGACCAGCAGTTCAACACACAGGCACAGGTAAAATCTTTCTCCATAAGACCCCAAAGGCACAAGCAACTCAAAGGAAGATCAATACATGGGATTGCATTAAACCAAAGCGCTTCTGTGCAGCAAGGGAAACTATCAAGAACCTCAACAGAGAGCCCACAGAGTGAGAGAAAATTTTTGCCAGCTATTCCTCCAATACAGGACTAATATCTAGAATATACAGAGAACTGAAGAAACTCACAGCTAAGAAAACAAATAACCCAATCAAAAAATGGGCAAAGGATCTAAATAGTCACTTCACAAAAGAAGAAATACAAATGGCCAATAAATGTATGAGGAAATGTTCCACATCATTAGCAATCAGAGAGATGCAAATCAAAACTACCTTGAGATTTCACCCAGCCCCAATTAGAGTGGCAATCATCAAAACTACAAAAAACAACAAATGCTAGCAAGGGTATGGAGAAGTGGGAACCCTACCTAATACATTGTTGGTGGGATTACAGATTAGTGCAACTACTTTGGAAAACAGTATGGCAGATCCTCAGACCAATGGGAATGAACCTACCATATGATTCAGCAATACAACTTCTAGATATCTACCCAAAAGAATGGAAACCAAAGTATCAGACTGATGAATGTGTATCTATGTTTATAGCTGCACAATTCACAATTGCCAAACTATGGAACCAGCCAAGATGTCCATCAACAGATGAATGGATTACAAAACTATGGGATATGTACACAATGGAATTTTACTTAGCCATAAAGAACAAAATCATGTCATTTGCAGGGGAATGGATGGAACTGGAAAATATTATGCTAAGTGTGATTAGTCAGTCACAAAAAGTAAAAAATTGTATCCTCTCCTTAATATGTGGAAGCTAGGGAGAAAGTGGGACATAAAAGGGACTCTAGATGAAGAAGGAGAAACCTTAGATGAGCAAAGAAGGTGACTCAACTGAAGGTGATGGGGAGGGGAGGGAAACTGCCTAATGCACATGATGTACTTTCACAAACATATCAAAGTCAATCAGTAAACTGAACTTGAGAAGGAGGGAGGAGGAAGGAGTAGGGAGTGGGGTGGGAATTGGGGAAGGGTTAAATGAGAGATATGTGCATGTATGCCTTTTCCAGCGTATACCTAACAAAGATATATGATTATAATGCACCAGTGTGTGGGGGGGTGCCACCAGCAGCCTGTAGCCTGAAGCATCTGGTAGAGTCCTTTCCATAGGACTCTCCCAGAAATGGTAGAGTTTCTCACTGAAATGGTCCTTCTTTGTTAAAGAGGAGGCACTCTGGCCAGCAGCTGGTGGTATTTTCAGGGGAACATCAGAGCAAGACAAAAATCCTTCTGTATATGACTAGAGGCTTAAAACTGCTATGGTTAACTTACTGACAAGTTTCAAACACAAACATTCTAATGAGAGTTGATTCCAGGAATAATAAAATTGACAAGGAAATTTGGTTGTTTCTGTGGCATGGAAAACAAGATAAGAAATTCAATCTAAATAAGCTTTATTTTTTTTTATTTTTATTTTTATTTTTTTTTTGTGGTACTGGGGATTGAACTCAGGGGCATTCTACCTCTGAGCTATACCCCCAGCCCTATTTTTTATTCTTTATTTTGAAACCGAGTCTCACTAAGTTGCGGAGTGCCTCACTAGGTAGCTGAGGCTGGCCGCGAACCCTGGATCCTCCGGTCTCAGCCTCCCGAATGCTGGGATTACAAGCGTGCGCCACCACGCCCGGCTCTAAATAAGCTTTAAATAAACTATTATTAACAAAATATAACTGCCTTTGAAATAAAATTTGTTAGAATCATTATTTAATTTAAACAAAAATTTGCATTTTTCATAATTTTAAACATTTAATATAAATAATGTTAGTTTATTCTATCAGTAAACCAGTATAAGTTCAGGAAGAACATACCTAAACACAATGAAAATGTAGTCTTTTGTGGTGATTAATACTGATAACTCATAGAAAACATACTTATTTTTATTAAATCAACAATAATGAATTAGTCTCATTTGCAAAGGACTTGCTTAAATTACATGAATGTGAACTCTTAAAACATGAGTTGGCTTCATTAAGAATACACACTGAAGTTATTGGAAGTTAAATTTCTTTCATATCTGGGAACTTTAGGAATATTCAATTATATAAACAATTATCTCTGTAAACAGTCAATCAGAACAGAGTTCCTTTGCTGTAAGAGACATAATAATCTACCATCTGGAGGTGAGAAAGCATTATACATTCACACAATAATATTTAAAGGCCTTTCTGAATTATAGATATAAACATACAGAGAAGGCATATAAACATATTTATTGCTTTTTATACCTTCAACTTTAAAATTTCAGCCATAGGTCAAACATAAATATAGAAATATAGAGCTCATCAGCCTGAATATCTACTTCTCAGTGCACATTTAATCTTGATTGATTTGAGCTCAATATAGACAAATAGACAAAGAAATGTCTTGAACTTGTCTCATCCTCTAACACACGTCAGCAAAGGGAACCCAGTGGACCTGTAAGTGCTGGAGCTAAGAATGTTTTTTTTAAAAAATATTTTTAAAAGCTATAAATAAAAAAGTTGACTATGCAATCAAGAAGTCTGTGGCCCACAAACCCTAAAAATATTTGCTATTTGGCCTTTGGTCAAAAGTATTTCCCTATTCATGCCACTCAGTTAGTGTCCTCCAAATGGTCTCAGGAGAATTTGGAGTCTTCTTTAACAAATGCACTTGCAAAAGAGGGTGCTCAGTTTTTAAATTTTTAAAACACGTCCTGAAACCCATGGGCATACAAAATGCTACTTTAGACAATTAAGGCTTTTCATTTGCAAAAGCTTAGTTTGATGGGGGAAAATGCTTCTTAAAAATTAAGGAAGAAATTTGTGACATAAAAGTTTATTAGAAGAAGAGATAGCAACACATTCTGCTCTGCCCTAAGGATGAATGCTGAGTCATCCTAGGATGGGGTAGGCAAACTGCTCTTTGAAGAGATCAGTGGACATAAACAAGAGAATTTTGGTGACCACAAGAAGTGCATCCATTCCTAGCCCCATGGAGACAAGCCAGTGCCCACAGGCCACATGTAAGTGGGATGGCTACTACACAATGTTGGAGCAGAGGGGTCACTTGATCTCATGAGGGGTAAGGTTCTCTTTCTACAGCTGGCTAGACTTGCCTGGGATCAACTAGCAGAAGGTACATGCAGATACTTTGTAGATTCTCAAACTGCCCCATGTGGATACTACTTTTTTAATGTTCCAAGATATCAGAGTTAGAAACAGTAGTAGGGTTATTTGGCTTTAATCCCAGAAAGATAATGATGATGCAGAAGACAAAATGCATGTATTTATCTGGGTAGGTCTGTATAATAGTAAAACTTACTCCCATTCCATCTCTGATAAAATGAGGATAATAACTTCATAGGATTGTTACAGAGATTAAATGATATAATGAATACAAAACTATAGTTAGCACTCAATAAATGATAGCTAGTAATGTTATCTAACATGATTTCTTTAATTAAGGCAATAAAGAACAACATATCTGGGAACTGGCACTTCACTGTAGGAAAGCTGCTATAATACAATGCCTCAGACTGGGTAATTTATAATGAACAGAAACAGAAATGTATTAGTTTAGTTTTGGAGGCCAATATCAAGATACTGACATCTGGCAATGTCCTTCTTGTGGCCATCATAACATGGTAGAAAGGTAAAGAGAAAGAATGAGAGGGTTGAACTCACCCTTTTATACAGGACAAGTTCCCAGGACCTCCTAAAGGTCCCACCTCTCAATTCTGTTACAATTATATTTCAACATAAGTTTTGGAGGAGACACTCATTCAAATGATGGTAGGGACCATCCCTGAGTTTCATCCAATGTTCAGTCATTCAGTCTATAAGAATTATGTGAAAAGTACTAGGTTCTGTGGAAGACATAATAATATTAGACAGGCTCCATATACTGAATTGAGTAAGTTGAAAATATGTGCAAAGTATATAAAAGAAAGTATGAAATAAGTACAATAAAAGTTATATAATTATTTCAGGGACATAATATGGTACACTCCTTAGGGTAATCTCCTGAGCACTTCCTTTCTTATTTAGCTAGAGTCCTCAAAAACACGTTTTCTTTGCTAATGAGAGTTCATATCTATTTTATATCTTTATTGGCCTTAGTGGGTGATCTTTTATGTCCTTTACTAAATCAGCCTTGCAAGTAAGAATTATTCACGGACTAGATCATTCTTCTCAAAGGTCTATAGGTAGTGTTACATTGAGGACTTGTAACAGCTAGACTAGCTTTTATTTTGACTTTGCCATAACTAATTAATTCTCAGCCCAAATTATGAGAAGATAGGTTTGGGGTTCATGGTTGCAAAACTGATTTTCAGGGTGATTCATGCTATATGTGTTTACCTTGCTGTAATCTAGAATTAAAATTATAGTTTGAAGTAAACAATGTATTACCTATAGCAGCCTTCTAGGCTGTTCTACAAACTACAAACTACTCGTTGTCTCTGAGTTATTTTGCCTGGGTTTGTAAACTGTAGGTAACTGGCAGACATGAAAACTTGCTCTTGACTAGCAGATTTCCCTGCCTGTTTTGGGGGAAAAAAAAAATTAGCCTCACTTACAATTTGATTCATTTACTCTAAAAGTTTGTGCTTTATGACTTTTCCTTTGAACTGGTTATAACATTTACCTCTGATTAAAGAAAATATTATCCTGACACTTGTTAAAATAATAAGAAAGACTTTATTCAGACCCATTACAATGGGTACCAAGATGGGAGGGAGATCAAGCTCAACTTTGAATACAGCTAAGATAGCTGGGAATATATAAGCCAAACAGGGAGAGGTTCGGTGGATGGAAGATTACTAAAGGGACACATCAAGAGTAGGGAAGAGTCTTGTTAACCTGACTTAATAGGATTCTTGCTGAAGGCAGGCCAGGGTGATCAGAGGTGAAGGGTGGTCAGGGATCAAGATGAAGCTCTCTAAACTGCCTTAGCAGGATTCTTGCTAATATTGGGTCATGCAGGCCTGTCAAGGAGGCCAGCTGAGATTGAGGCCTAGTAGAGATGAGGGCTCAGAGGAGACTCAGTTTGGTTAAGGAGAGAATCTTTGTCACTTGGTCTCTCATAATGAATAAAAAAAAATGATAATAATATACAATTGCTTCTGTATCTGTATGAAAGATAAGGTTTTATCTTTTTTCCTGAAAATTATATATATATATATTTTTTTCAGTACTGGGGATCAAACTCAGGGGCATTCTACCTCCGAGCTACACCCCCAGGCCTATTTTTTATTCTTTATTTTGAAACCGAGTCTCACTAAGTTGCGGAGTGCCTCACTAGGTAGCTGAGGCTGGCCTTGAACCCGGATCCTCCAGTCTCAGCCTCCCGAATGCTGGGATTACAAGCGTGCGCCACCACGCCCGGCTCTGAAAATTATATTTTAAAATAGACAAAGCATTTATTTGTAGAGTTAATCAAATACACCTAGGGCATATATTTACTAAATTATCTTTTTGAAACTCTGAATTCTTAACACTATGAGGAAGAGTGGTATGCTCAGTTATTATATACAAATATGCAAATAATTCGAGGAATATGTTCTGTAAGCAACAGAATAGCAAAACACTACATAATTTTCCCATTTCATAGCCACCAAAGTTAACAAAATTAATTGTAATTAAAAGGCTAAAGTAAAAGGAGAGGGCACTATTCCTAACTTATGTATGAGACTGTTCATATGAGATGAACATCTGAGGAAATAGAAGTTCTTAAGGGTTAATTATGCTATTTTCATTTAGTAAGAAAATAGTTACCATGGGAATAAGGAGCATATATGATATTTAGCTTCCACATTAAAAAAGCTTCTAAAAGGAATGCATTTAGTGAACATTTGTTCTTGACATTGTTTTAAAGTGGCTCATAATGAATATGGCATTTTAGTTTAGATTCAGTGTATTAGTATAGCTGTTAAGAGTTTTTCATTCTATCAAGCAGTAATTTGAATAAGGCTCGTCTGTTTTAGGGATTTTTATAATGTGTATGCATTATGTGGTTTTACTCCTAAACCAGGACCACATTACAAGATCAGCCCTTCTTTTCTTTGGATTATAGGTTGTTCTTTAGGATATCAGGTCCTTGGGTAGATTCCCAATCCATGCTTGGAACACTCATATAAGGCTAATCAGTTAACAATTGTCTAGTGAAGATGGAGCATCCTCCGAATCAGGATCTCCTCCCCCTCATTGGAATGTGGGAGCTCACACTAGGAGATTGAGTTTTCTTTCTTTCTTTTTTTTTTTTTTTGTGGTATTGGGAATGGGACCCAGGGGCATTCTACCTCTGAGCTACACCCCAGCCCTATTTTATTGTTTATTTTGAAACAAAGTCTCTCTAAGTTGCGGAGGACCTCACTAAGTAGCTGAGGCTGGCCATGAACCTGTGATCCTCCTATCTCAGCTTCCCAAGTACTGGAATTACAAGTGTGTGCCACCAAGCCTGGCTCGGAGATTGGGCTATCTGAAAAGTTTTCCAAACTCAGGGTTGCTAGTCTTAAGGGCTCCATATCTCCAGCTCTCCCCGAGATATTAAGGCCTGGCCTGCCCAAAGCTGGTCTCTGCCCCTTATATTCCACTGCAGGCTCCCTACCCTCCCTAGCTTCACTTTTCCATCTGTCAGCATTGCCTAGTTCTACTCACTCCTCCAGATCTGTCTTATATTATGTACAAAAGCAATCACTTGTCTCAGCCAGGGAATGTATTGATCCAGGTAAGTAAGTAACTATTAATTTTATGATTTTTAGCTGTAATGTACCTTTGGGGATATGGATGGATTGTTTATAGCATGGCTTTTCTAATGCTTTGTAGATCCATAGAGGGCTGTTTAAATATTTACAAGTAAATGCAAAGTTGAGAGAGCAGCAGCAGCATGATGTGGTGGGAAGAGTGCATTATTAGGCAACAGAAGGAGTCTAGTTCAAGCTCTGCCATCAATTAGCTATGAGACTTCGGGAATGCTGAAGAAAAACCAGAGCTTGGCAGTAAAGTGGTAAGAAGAGATTTTAATTAGGATATTGCAAGGAGGGAAAAGAGACCTTAGTATAGAACTTGGCTTAATTCCAAACAGCATGGGCGAGTGAGAATTAATAGCTAAGAAGCAGTGTGTGTGTGGGGGGGGGGTCACTGATGGACAATTAGTAAGAGGGAGTATCATGATAAGGAGATTCTGGTTAACTTGATCAAGCAAGATTCCTGCTACAGGCAGGCCTGGGTGATCAAACAACACCTTGGGGATGATGGATGATATAAATACCCCAATCAGATATTGAAGCTGACTAGATATGAAATATGGGGGCTCTTACTGAACTGACTTAGCATTCTTTGCTAAAACTGGACTTTACAAGGATGTGCACAGATGGGCCTATAAGAAGGTTTAAGAACTGGATGAAGTTTGATGAAGCAAAGAATCTTTGTCAGTAAATCATCCCATTTCCACCACAAAATGAGAGCAATAGAATATTCTTTTCACACAACTCTTTCAGGAACTTTGAGAAGAACTTCAACAACACTAGCCAAAGTATTTACCAACCAAAATATTCTAGCTTGCAATCACTCATTCCATAAAAGCAGTTAACACAATTTTGGGCTTGTTAATAATGTTTACATAGTAGAGGAAGAGAAAAGAAACAGTTTGCCTCGTAAACACTTCTTGCATCTATTCTTAATCTCTGTCCCCACTTTAGCCACCATCATCTTTTCCTGAATCAACAACTATCTCTTTAGGGGTCTCCTTGCCCCAACCACTACATCTCCTTAAATTTATAATCTGTATGACCCACCAAGTGCCAAATCTATAGACATTAGACAATTACTTCTCAACCTAGTCAATATAGTATTTAATATGTCCCCAAATTCTGTTTCTTGTACTCCTATCTCAGTGCAGAATGCCAATAAGTACAAAGTTGCCCACAAGTGGGAGTTGACTCTGACTCCTACTTCATTCATAGTCTAGTGCTCTCTCCATTTCAATGAATCATCAGTTACAGTCAATTCTCTCCATCCTAAATATCTTTAAAATGTGTGCCACTCTCTTGTTCACTGCCACTGCCTCAATCAAAGCCACTACTCTCTCCCAGGTATTCCTGCAAGAGCCTCCCTTCTTGCCTGTCCTTGCAGTCTTTGCCTCTCTTCCTCTTCTGTGAAGGTGCAGACAGGCAATTTTGACCCTAGATGAAAAGCACATCCCATTACTCATCTTCTAAATGCTCTCCAGCGGCTCCTTCTTCCAGTGGATGAAGTGCAAACTGCTTAGCATGGCAGCAAGTCCAGTCCTCCAGGCTCTGGCACTTTGCCTCTTGAGGCTCATTCCTGTCCCACCTGGTTTTACTTTGCTTTATACCCATAACTGCTAGTCCCAGTAAATTAGATTTGCTACCCCCACCCAAAATAAAAACAAACAGAAAAGGTAATGGTGAAAAGCAGGAAAGGAATGTTAACCTATATGGCCATATGAGAAAGACTAAGTGAGATGTAGCATCTCCAGCCTGTTGGGATGCTGACATGAGCTTTACAATTGGGGCAAGGAGTAACAGTCTTGGTTAAACTGTGGTCTAGTCGATCATTCTCTCAGTTCTGGTTCTGAGAGGTGGCACTGGAGAAGTCTTTTTCACTTGATGGGACAATTTCCACTTGCTGCTCAGTATGTTTATTCATCGGACTTATGATCCTGCAAGGGGGCAAATCAGTTTCCATGAGTTGATTGCTCCTGCTGAGGGGAGGCAGTCTAGTCATGTGTGGGGTGATCTGTCTGTCTACTGCTGCTCCTGGAAGATGTAGAACAATGTCTGAAGATTTCCAGGTGTCACCCCAGGGATCTGAAACAGGATGTTCCAAATCTTGTTTCAGACTTGGGGTGAGAGGAAGAATGAGATAGGTTAGGTAAATTTAAGGCTAATCAATCTTGGATTACCAGTTTTTAGATGACCACTCCTTAAATGATTAACATACCTATCTGCAGAGCTGATCAGGGATCTGAAAACAAATATAAAATGAAGGCAGAGATGCCAAGCTTTATACTTCTTTAGTTACCCATCGGGCAATTGCAGCAAGCTCAGGTGAAGTGTCTCTGCTTTAGCAAAGGCAGTCTAATGCTAGCAGATTTCCTAAATAAACACAAGCCATATGTACAATTACATAGCATAGGTCTTTGCTCCATGAGTGTTGCCTTCCAAGTCTCATAATTCTCAGCTGACACGTGTCATCTTTCAGACACTTCTCTGACCATGACACCTCCAGCCCTGGGAACCCCACTGTGCTCTGCGCATGCTTCTGCCATTGCACTCAAGGCCCTGACTTAAGGGTAGCCTGCTTGCTTGTCTCTTTACCAATTAGGGTATGCACTCCTGAAGGGGAGGTTGAGTTCTGCCCTCTGGCAGAGGGAACAGCACAGGTCACCCTGACATGGAACTGGGGGATGGGAGAATTGTGGGACTTCAAGAAGTAACTGTCTGAAGGGAGAGGGGAGAAGATGAGGCCCAGGTGGGAAGCAGTGGCCAAACCTGAGAAAGGCTTATGAGCCGTGGCCCCATTTCTGAATTATTTTTCCTCTTGTTAATAGAAATTGTTTGGCTGTGTTGTTGCAGATAATAATGAGGCAGATAATAAATGCAATGCTTTTTTGTCTTTCTGTTAGAGAAACTAAGAAAATGATTTGCCTCTTCATCTAGGGGAAAAAATTAGCTAACAAAGGGAGTGGTTGTAAACAATAGAATTAATTGCCTCTCCTAGGACTATTATTTGGTGTCTATTTAAGGCTACTAGATTTTATTTTAATTACTCCGTGGTGAGCTGTATTTGCATATATTTACATATGCCTATGTGAAGCAGTTAAGGCATCTAAGATGACTCCAGCCTATTGCTAACTTTCCTTCAGCTGTTTTAAAATAGCTCACAGAGAACAAAAGGAAGTGCCTTAGGGCAGAGAGGTGGCACAGGGTTGAGGGTTCTCCTACTGAGGAGGGCCTGAAGAAAAGGCCAAGTTTCTGGGCACCCGGAACTTCATCACCCACAGCCCACAGCAAATCAGGCACCTTCAGAAGCCAGATCCTCTGAGAGGCAGTGCATGTCTACGCCAACAGCCCCTTGGATGGGGCCAGGTTAAAACAGTTGTGCTGAGTTTAATTCTTTTCCATCATCGGAGGCAGGAGCTGCCCTTCAGATCTGATTAAGGGACTGATTATTTCATGTCAATATTTTTTTGTTGAGGCTCAGTTTCTTCAAGGAATCAGTAAACTGAAGCAGACCTTGGGGAAATAGTATTCAATTGTGAAGAAATTAGTGGCAAAGAAGTACTCTTATTGGGATTTCTTAGCATTAATATAGTTTGTGTATTCTTTTTAGGGGAAAGGGACAAGAAATCCAAATTTCATGGAATGGGATTAGAACCCTCTACAGCAAAAAGTGGGGAAGTTGCATGTCATAGGTATTAGGTTTATCATCACTATTAGAGCATAAAGAACTAATAGAGTAGGGATTTTCCAAATAGATCTGCATGAGATTTCCCTCATCAGTTGAGGTATCCTATTCAGGTTTGTTTCTGCTGGCTCCTGGCTCAGCAGAACAGTCTTCCTGAAGGTGGCTATTTCCACACTAAAAAGTGCATTCAATTCCTGAATCAGTTGCCTAGTCTAGCATCATGGTCGTGTGAATAATGTTAAGCTCCAAAGCCTGTATCCATGAGTTTGTTTCTTGAAATAGCGATAGGATAGTGAAGGGTACCTGATTTAGTTCTTTCCATAGACTCTGAGACTGTTTTAAATTTCTATCTTGAGGCTTACCATAAACCTAAGGCAAGGAAGAGGGAAAAGCAAAAAACACCTGTTGATAATAGATTTAAGGAATTGCAACTAATTTCTTTTAGTAACCAATAAACAGAATAAAGAAGAGTAGAATTCTTTGTTAAGATATGTTAAATAATATTCAAAAGAGGCCATTGGTTTGGATTGAGCTCCTACATTAGGCCCAACAGGTCAAACCAAAAATGGAGTTGCTTATGCTAAATTTCCACACTACCAAGCTGAAACTAAGTTGTTTATCTGATATTCTGAGAAATCAGAGGACAGAAAGATAACAGCCAAATCTCCAAACAAGCCACTTTAGCTAGCAAGATAAGGAAGTCTCCTCTGCTTTAACCCTTACAAAAAAGGAAATATGAAGTAAACTGATGTTAGTCAATCAACTTTTCCCCCCTATTGTTCTGTTTCCTTGTTCCTACCTTACAAAACTCAATGTTCTGCTTTTGCCCAGTGGGAGCTTTCTTACTATTTTGTAGCAAAGAAGCTGCCCAGATGCATGAATCACAAATAAAAGCCAATTAGATATATAACTACATTTGTTGTAATTTTGTCTTTTGACATGTATAAGACATAATTATTTCTTAAGGATATAACCAATGTTTCCTCTGGGCATAAGAATATATTACTAATAGCCAGGGCATTGACAAATCTCCAAAGTCTTTCAATCTGCCCTACAAAAGTATACAATCTATAAAATGTATTAATAATGTTTTGCTACTACAGAATTAAATGAAGAAAAGCTTTCTTCTTTCATTTAACATTTCTTTGCAGCTTTACAATGACGTGGAACTACTTAAGAAGCATAACATTTACCAAGAAAACCTCATTATTTCTGATACTCCTCTTTTCATGAATAGTCTCACCAAAGATCTTCATGTCCTAATCACTGGAACCTATGGAATGTGTTTTTATTGCTCAGGGTTATTCAGAAGAATAAAACCAATTGAGTGTGTGTGTGTGTGTGTGTGTGTGTGTGTGTGTGTGTGTGTGTGTGTTTATTTTTTTCTGGTCTTGGAAATTGAACCTGGTGGCATCCTAACTCTGAGCTATATTTCTGGCCCTTTTTTTTTGAATCAGTGTCTCTCTAAGTTGCTGAGGGCCTCGCTAAGTTGCTGAGGCTGTCTTCGGACCTGTAATCCCTTTGCGTCAGCCTCCCAAATATTGAGGTTACAGGTGTGCACCATCATACCCAGATGAATGTGTGCATAATTATAAGAGGGAGTTTATTAAAAGACATAAGTGATAAGAGACTTAATAGTTCCCTAATGATGGTCTACAGTCTGGAGAGCCAGGAAACTAGTAGCAGCTCAGTCTAAGAAACTGGAGCCTCAAAAAAAGAGGGACCAATGATGCAGCTCCAGTTTGAGACCTAAGGCCTAGAAGATCCCTGGAGAGTCCCTGGTACAAATCTCTGCTCAAAGGCTGACAAATCTAGAGCATGACACCTACAGATGATGACAGCAGCAAAAAATCATGGCCCAAGGAGAGTCCAGCAGCCTGAACAGGTGAGCTTCCCTCTTTTTCTTGTTCCTTCTGGGTCCTGAGCCCATTGGATGGTGCTGCACACATTCAGGGCAGCTCTTTCCCACTCAGTTGGCTGACCCACATGCCAATTGTCTCTGGAAACTCCCTCACAGACACATCCTAAAGTGTGCTTTAACAATTTCCCAAGTGTCTTTCAGTCCAGGCAAGTTGACAATAAAGATCAATCATCACAATGTTACTTTATATGACAAAAAGGATTTTGCAAGTGTGATTAAGTATCTTGAGATGAGAGATTACCCTGGCTTATTGAAGTAGGCCCAACATAATCATAAGGGTTATGTAAGACATAAGAAAGGAGAAGGGTATATGATAATGGGAGCAGAGATTGGAGTGATACGTTTTGGAGCTGGAGGAAGGGGCCACAAACCAAGGAATTCAGACAACAGAAATTGATAAAGGCAAGGAAACAAATCCTCCCCTCAGAGCCTCTAGAAGGAACCAGTTCTTCTCATACCTTGATTTCAGCCTACTGAAACTCATTTTAGACCTCTGATCTCCAGAACAGCAAGGGAATAAAAATTGTGTATTTTTAAGCTACTAAAGTCACTTAATTTGTTATAGTAACAATAAAAAATTAATACACAAAGCAAACAAGCAAATTTTTGTGCTTTCTCATATCCTGTCTGGAAAATCCTAGAGATAGTTTAGGTACAAGAGACAGTGTGGCATTTTTTCCTCTCAATTTTATAATCTGATCTTTAGAAGATAAAAATCAAAAGAGCCATCAAAGAAAATTTGGTAATTTGCTGAGAGAGCCATAGATGCAGGAGTACATGAATAGTTTTAGCTGGGCAGCTACTTATTAATCAAAATGACAATGGAGTTATTAAAATAAATGCAGAAGTTATCATAACTAGCTTTTTTAGTGAGGGCATTTAAAAATATTCAAGGACATTACAAAAGCAGCTAAAGCACAGAAAATTATTCTAGTGATATACAGAATCTCTGCTACCTGGGAAGATTACATAGAAGATAAATAATAACCTTCCCCACACCTTGTTAAGAGCAGATCAGATACCCTAAGATCAATTTTAATGGAAAAAAGATCAAATTGTAATCTTGTCCGTAAGGAATTCACAAAATTCTCTGTTTTCTTAAATGTATGAATTACCTCATCAAAACTAAAACAACTTTGCCAAATTTTTAACACATATCATTAGGTATTTTTAGGTTCATTATTTGTACTTATTAGAAACCGAGCAGCAAAATCATCTTCTGTGTTCCTCCTAAAGTTTCTATTTATCAATTTAAGTTTTAACCTTTACTATCTTCATTCACATTCTGAAACAGGGTACTTAATTTAGGACAAAATTCTATTATCTTTTATACACAGTCATATTTCCCTGCTACTCTTGTTTCTAGTAGTCTTAACCACTCATATTAATTTTAACTCAAATAATCAACTTTAACAGACGAAACAGGAGGGGGGAGGGTAGAACTGCCAAATTTGAGCATTTTAGAAATTCGGCAGAGAACACCCAATATGATTCCCTGTAGTCACATGTGTCACCTTGTCATACTCTAAGTGACAAAAATGAATGCTTTCATTAGTACCATAGTACTCAGTTTTGTCTCCAGGGGATATTTGTCAACGTTTGATTGTCACTACGGGCAGGGGAGGGTCAATGCTAATGACTTCTAGTAAGTAGAGGGCAGGTATGCTGCTAAATATTCTACCCTGCACAGGGCAGCGCCCTTTCCTGCAGCAAATAATTTACCTGTTCCAAAATGGCAATGGTACCCCCATTGAGAAAGTGCTTAACATGACCTCAAAATATAACCATATTATGAAAAGAAACCAAGTTGTATATGTTCAATCAGTCCTGTGTACTTGCAGGTTCTGCATCCATGGATTCAACTAATCATGGAGTAAAAATATTTTGGGGAAAAATATATCTATACCAAACATATTCAGATTCTTTTTGTGGTACCAGGGATTTAACCTAGGGGTATTGGTGTTCTGTCACTGAGCCACATCCTATTTTTATTTTTTATTTTGAAGTAGGGTTTTCCTAAGTTACCATGTCCTGGCATCAAATCTGTGATCCTCTTGACTCCGTCTCCAAAGTACTGGGATTACAGATGTGCGCCACTGTGCCTGACTATGTATAGACTTTTTCCTTGTCATTATTGCCTAAACAATATAGTGTAAGAGCTATTTACATAGCACATTGTATTAGGTATTATAAGTAATCTGTAGATGATTTAAAATGTATGGGCCAGGCATGGTGGTCCATGCTTGTAATCCCAGTGTTTGGGAGGCTGAGATAGGAGAATCACAGATTTGTGGCCAGCTTCAGCTATTTAGTGAGGCCCTCCACAACTTAGTGAGATCTTGTTTCAAAATAAAAATAGAGCTGGGGGTGTAGCTTGGAGGTAGAATGCCCATGAGTTCCATCCTCAATACCACAGTAAATAAACAAACAAATAAATAAATAAATAAATAAATAAATAAATAAATAAATAAATAAATGCATATGGGAGAATATGCATAGGTTACATGCAAATACTAGGCCATTAATATAAGGGACTTGAGCATTCATGGAATTTGGTATCCCCTGGTGTCTAGCAGTTTCCTTCAGCAGATTCCAAGAGTCAACTATATAGTTTTAGAAAAACTTACATGAAAATCTATGCTTACTGACTAATTTTTTAGTATTCTTTTGAAAGTTTTCCAATATTCAAAGATTATGCATTAGTTAACTCATTTTAATGATAACTCTGTTCTTAATGTTAACTAAAGGTCTTGAAAATTATGTGTAAACTGATGTGTTGTAGACCACAATTGTTGTCAACAAAAAGTTGTCAGAATTATGATCCTATTTAATTGAACTCATAACTTTATATATTTCATAATACAAAGATTTACATGGAAATATGTTGGCTTTTCTGAACAGCAAACAGTATAAGAGTTTTGGAGACCAGATTAAAGAGTCTATGCACGAGAAAACAATTAGAGAACTATTGTGACATGCTTTCTTGTATTCTATAAAGTCAGAGTGAAGACAAATAGCTGTTTTTAAACCAAAATGATCAAACAAGTCTAATATGCCCAAAGATTCACTTTGATTACATAAACCTAGATTCTTATATAAAAATGTTCTAAGCTAGTAGTTTCTAAGAGCCTTTTGTTTGTTGAGGATGGAGTGATGGCACATTGAAAGATTGTTTCCTAGGAATTGTGGGAACATTAGATTTATGTAATGGCTTATTCTTTATAAACAATTGAAGCATAGATCCTTTGAGAAGCTTATAATCTATTTTATTAGTGCATCCCAGGTGTAGTTAAATATTTCAAACTCACTCCACAAGTCAAAAGATATTTTCTCTTACAAACATCTGGACAAATAGCTTGTTGCGTCATTTCTACATTATCAACTACGTCTCAGAATCACAAAACCGACTGCCCAGATCTCAACGAGCTCTTCTTTCCAGTGGGTATTTCTTGATTTGAGCTTTTAATAATATGACTAACAAACAAAATATTAACAGACCAGATTTTCTACTTCTTAATGACCTTTGGGCATCTTGATGGGATAATTTCTCCAAACTGTCTTAGTGTAGTTTTTGATGCCATAACAGAATAGCATAGATCGGGTAATTTACAAACATTAGGAGTAGATTTGGCTCAAATTTTTGGAGGTTGGGAAGTCCAAGAATGTGGTACTAGCATATGGTGAAAGCCTTCATCTTGTATCTTAATATGCAGAAGGGTAAATGAGCAGACAGAGACGGGGAAAGAAAATCTGGTCAAACTCATTCTTTCCATCAGGAATCCATCCTTACAATAACTAAGCCCTCATGCCATGATGACATTAATCTTTTCATGGGGGCAGAACCCTCAGGACCCAATCATCTCTTGAAGGTCCAACTCTTAATACTGTAACAATGGCGAGAAATTTTAATATGAGTTTTAAAAGGGACACTCAAACCAGACCAGTGTTAAAATATTATCTCTCATATGTAGATGTGTGATTCGCATACAAATATGAGATGGTTGCTCATTAAAGATTTTTAAAAAAATAATTGATAAGGAAACCAGCAGGGTGACAGACCTGGTTCAAAACACATTTGAGGTTGTGAGTATTCAAAAGGCAGTGAAGAAACAATGGTGCAATACGATTGCTGGATCAGATATAAAACTGATTTATGTCTGATAATGCAACAAAGGCATAACCTTTGTTTTCTTTTTCTTTTGTACAGAATTCATTTCAACTCCATCAGACAAAAATCTCCAAGTTACCATGTAACTTTCCAGAACCTGAGCCCTAATCAATAGTATATGGCATAACAAACTAATAACCATTCCCCTGACCAAAAAAGAATCTTTGTGTGATGTAATAACACAATGACTCAGTACAGGCAGTCATCCTTTACCTTATTCCAAGTTTTTGTTAATTTTATTAAAATGAGATACTCTGGTACCTGGCCCCAGGGAACTTGCAGGGACATGTAGATTTCTAGGTGTAGGAATAGAAGATTTTTTCATGCATTCAGCAAAAAATATTTGACACTTACTATGTACCGGGGACTGCATTAGCCTCTGGGGATACAGCAATGAGCCAAACATAATCAAGTCTCTGATGGGCCTTACCTTCTAGTTGGGATGCAGGTGATAAACAAGATGTGTTTCTATACAAGATAGTCTATGGGCAATAGAAGATGTGTGATAGCATGCTAAATGTTAGGAAGGGTTGAAAAGAAGAATTGGGCAGGGCAGACAGCCTGTGGAGTGTTAACATTTTTAGGAAAGGTGACCTAGAAAACACTCACAGAAATGACATGTGAGTGGAGATCTGTAGGAGGTGTGGAGGGAGGGCACAGAATAGGGCAAAGGGAGGAGGAAGGAGTCGGGATTGTCTTCCAGAGCCCTTCCAAGTTCCGGAAAC